>NEWO01000031.1:0-20584 GCA_003013225.1 Phalaenopsis aphrodite
CCCCCCTCTCTCTCTATGTTTGTTTGTGTTTTTGCAGTATCATATGTCTGGGAGTCCAGCTAAAAATTACAAAATAGTTCTTAAATGTAAATTTTTAATTAATATTATATATAAAACCCGATAGAAAAATTGTTATATATATTAAAAAGATTGGCTAGAGGCTATGATGCAAGCCGCCATTCAACCGCATGTGCCTAACCACTCGATTCCGCACATAGGCGGGCTCGAACCCGTGAACTCATGGGTTTTAGAATTAACTTCGTAGATGCTAACCAAAGAGTCACGGTGAATGACACACACACACATACAAATATATATATATATTATCTTGTGTTACAGAGGGATAAATTAATAGTCTTTATTTTCTGCAGCAGAATGGGAGGAGCAATCTATATGATCTTCTATAATGACTGAATATTAAAGGTAGTTCAGAATATTTGCCCTTTTTTATTAATATTTATTCACCAAGATTCAATTTTGTTTCATCGGACATTGAATTCTGCTAAGTTGCTTGGTTTGTCCTTCATAGGGAACTGCTTAAATTCTTTAAAAAGCGACTACTTATTGAAACATAATCACAATGCTCAAAAGGATGCTTATTGTTTATTTTCTTCTTTGTGTAAGCTATTTCAGGATTTTTTTTTTGGTCACATTAATTCTGTCAACCCTTCCTTTAAATGCATTCAATATTACTTTTGGGGGTGGAATTTGGATAAGTTTGGTTGGTTTGATTTGATTATTTAGAGGAAAAGAAAAATAATACTTTAAGTTTTGCTTGCAAGCTCATAAAGGACATCATAAAAATTAAATTGCAATTAGCTAATTTACCATTAGGTTGTTTCATCTTGCTTAGAAATATAACACCTCAACTTTCACAAATATACCCCTCAAACCTTTGACATCATAAAAGCATCACCATCACTAGTTTTTAAAAAGTGATATATATATTCATGCACATGTTTTTGGAGAATTGCAATTTAATTTCTATGATGTGCATGCATATATACGGACTCTTGGACGCTATTTTCTTTCACATATATATATTCATGCATATATACAGACTCTTGGACGCTATTTGCTTTCGGAGTCCAATGGTAGGGCTCTATGTGTCAAATGGGCCTCACCACAATACACTGGTATTGGCCACAGTTAAAAGTTGTGGGGACCACATGACACATGGTGGCCCGCCATTGGACTCCGGATGAATTCGAAGCTCGTATGTAATATTTTTTCCAGGTTTTTGATAGCAATGTATTATGAATGTAGATAGCAAACTTTAGGAATTATATTTGTAAATACATAAGAATTATGGTATGCATGTAAATTTTCCTTTTTTTTTTCTGTAATTTAGGGAACTATATATTCAGTATCTTGTCCCAACCACTTTTATGAGTTGATCATTTCAACTTATTCCTTGAGATGGGCTGCCTCTTTCTCCTACAATGATATTTTACATTAGGAAAATTTATACACTTCCCGTTGAATTTCTATGTATTTACCTGTGTAACACCTAAACTTCAATTTTTACATGCATACCACCTTATTTATGCTTGAAGATGTGCGTTTCACTTTTTAGAAGTATATTTTTATGCGCAATATAATTTCTTATATTTGTTGACTATTATGGGCCTTTTGATTTGTTGAAAGGCTATATGGAGTAAAAAAGTATTGGATATTTAAAATATAATATATTTGAGTTATTTTAGAATTAGGGGGATATAAAATAATTTAATAGATTTTTTTGTTGCTTATTTATCCGTATTGCTCTTATTGGTTGTTATATTGATGGAACTAGGGACTGAAACGACCCGAGCTTGAGCAAGCGCAGGGTTGGCTCGTGTTCAGCTCGTTTGAAATTGTTCGTTTTTAAAATTAGTTCATGAACAATGTTTTCGTGTTCGGTTTGATTTAAATATTGTTATTCGTCTTCGGCTTGAAATTGACGTTGTTAAAATTAATCTAAAAAATTAGATATAAGATTTTAGATTTAAATTTGAATCAATTGAAGGTGCAAAATCATATGACCACGCAAGCTGTTACGATTTAAATTTAGATATAAATATAAAATTTATATATAATTTTTTTTTATTTCAAGCTAAAATAAGTAGAACAACGACCTTGCTAGTATTATGTCTAGTATTATGTGAAGGAGAAGAAATTTGCGAAGTGAGTTTGTTAATTTACTAATATTTTTTCTAATAAATATATAGTTGAGATATTTGTCGAATTACATATATAATGATAAAATAAATATTAAATTATATATGCACATTTGCATACATACCTCTCAACTCTTATCCATTTACATACCTACATTTCTGCCCATATCACAGCTAAAATAACACTTCGAATTAAAAAAAAAGTGAAAATACATCTTTTTCATGCATATATATGGCTGCATGTATGTACAAATTAAAATTTAGGTAGTGGATATCTAAATGCATAAGAATTGAGTGATATGAATCCAAAAATAACACAAAAATGTCAGCACAAGATTCAACACATGACCATGTAAAAGAATTATATATATAACTGCCATGATTGGAACAGAAGTGTAGCATATGCAAAGATCAAAGTTTATCACATAATATTAATTTTTGTAAAACAAATATATATTTTCATGCATATATACTTTTATATGATTGTAACACGAAAGTGTTGCGAAAATCTCAATAAGAAATGTGAGGTATGCATGTAAATCTCAATAAGTTCATATTAGTAGCATTTTTTATTTAAATTAAAATTTTGAGTATACCACCAGTAAATATAAATGTTACATTATGTAAATAAATAAAAATTCTGCATTATGAATGTAAATACCCCTAATTTATATAATATGCATCTCTAAACAAAATTTGATGAATATGCTTCTCTCTCAAACATAAGACATTAACAATCATCAAATGTAATAAACAAATAGTTTGAATCTCTTACACACCACAATTGAAGTGAAAATAAATGGTTCATAAGGAGAGATGCAATTCAGAAAAGGAAAAAAACAGGTAAAGTAGCAGAAAATAGTCAGGAATTGGACTCTGAAGCAAACTTGATTGAAACGCTGTTAACACAGTGGCGCTCATCTGTTGGTGTGTTGAATCCCTCTCCTTTGAACACATGACCAAGATGTCCTCCACAGGCACTGCAGGTTATCTCTGTTCTTCTCCCATCAGGATCAGGCTGCCAAAAACAAAAAACAATTTTTTTTTTTTTAAGATTTAAATATTCACAACAATTCTAAAATGAAAAAGAACACAATCAGGATGAGTTTTTTTTCCAATCTATTAAATTTGTTTTGATAACAAATGATCCAACTCTTATTGCATTAGTCTCAAAACAAATTCAATTGTTGAAAACTCATCTTCACACAAGCAAAATGTTTAGTATAATCACCGAGCGAGTTATGGCTCCAGGTAGGCCCTCGAAGAAAGCCGGCCAGCCGCATCCGGAATTGAACTTTGTTGTTGATCTGTACAGAGGTGCTTCACAACCGGTGCACCGGTACGTACCTTCCTCAAAGAACTTATCATACTCGCCAGTGCCACGTGGCCTTTGAGTTCGAATGCGAAAAATATCAAGATTAAATCAAATGTTTGAAAATAAGAAAATCATGGTAAACAACAAAAAAAGTTTTCTAAACATATAAAATACATGAAACTAAACTTATTAGGATTTAAGGGATTAACATGACTTTTCCTTTTTCATTTGGTATCCTAAGAATATATGTGAAGAAAATTTATTAGGATTTAACCATATTTCACATCTATTATGCATGACACTCTTCAAAATTTAATCTTTCATATTTTGCTAGTTTTAAATTTATAAGATTTACTAAATCATGAGTATAAAGGGGTGTTGTTTGGTAGAGGGGGGTTTTAATAAGATTTATCACTGAATTTATTAGATCCAACATACATCAACATTCGAGAGTTATATGAATTTATGAATTTTGGGATGTAGTAAATCCTTAAGGCTTCAAAAAGCATTCAACTCATGTAGGGTTTTAATGAATTTTTTAAATTCATATTTCGAGGCTATTTTGTTTGTTGAAATAGACATGCAGTGTGTTTGAAATACTTTGCATGTGTAAAATAAATGGAGTTTCGTGCTTGTTTCTATGAAAACTGAAGTCAATGTAAAACACGGTCAATGGTGGCGAGCTACTGTCAGCTGGAGCAATGGCAGTCGATGGCCCAATGTCGATGCCGACAAGTGGGGAGCAATATGGGCTTCATTTCGTAGTTCATTTAGAAATCTTCCAAATCTAACAAATTCTAAATACAAGTTATAAAATTTGGGGTGAAAATATATATAAAATAACTACCATTAAGTCAGTATGTTGTTCTGAATAAGCTGTCCCAAACAACAAGTCAGTTCATTCTTTTGATAATTTATAGATTATAAGATTATCAGAATAATTTGCTTATCGGCATATTATAAATAATCAACAGCTCCCCAGTAAATCTTAAAAGGATTAAAAATCTAAAAATTATATGCCATGAAAACCATTAAATCTTCATAAATCCAAATAAATTATTTGGCCGTTTAATTCAGATCTTAAAACCTAAGAGAGAAGAAATCCTTAAATCCTGTGAAGAATGATGGGATTCAATAAACTCTGCATTCAACGAATACGGGCGTTTTAATCAAATTTATTGCCAAAATTTAGGGCTAAATCATGCTCAATCCCGCCAAAAAACAGGAAATCAAACAGCCCCCCTCCTTACTGATCAAATCCAAAACCCTGACAAGAACTTCGCATTAAAATCCCCCTACAAAACTAAATCCAACAACAACAAAACCATCAAAAACCACAAGATTTTATATTAAAAGAACACAAAGAGAAATCTGAAGTTTCAGGCAGAAGAATGAGAGAAATTACTCAGTTCCTTTTTCCCTAAGAATCCTAAACTGCTCCGGCGACAGAATCGCTTTCCATTCTTCTTCGGATTTCACGGTGATCGCCGGCGAAGCCATTCTTTCTCTACTTCTCTTCTCCCCTCCACCAAGCTGGCTAACTCCTAGCTGAGGATCCGAAGGATAAGCTTATAAAAGTAATAAATAAATAAATCAAAACTTTTATTATTATTTTATATAATATATATTCTTTTTGCGAGGGATGTATGTAGCCTGGATTGCGGCTAGGATTTTCCCCTTTAATTTATTAGTCTTTTCTGAAATTAATTGTTCGTTTCAATATTTTATCTTATCAGTAATTATTATTTAAAAAATATATATCATTAAGTTATGAAATTTATATGCATTAAAACTATTATTATATGTGAAATTTGATTGACCTTAGGATTGAAACATTATCCAGACATTTTGGACATCAAATTTGAATAATATAAGTAGCTTATTTGGATAAGCTGTAACTGCCCCCCAAACAAACTCTTAAATATGAAAACATTGACACGAATATGAATTGAAGTTTGCATTTACTTGGAACATAGGGGTTGACGGTTTAGTTTTCTACTTGAAGCAGCAGATTCAAATCACACGTATTGCCCTTTGGGCTTAACTTTTCCTATCAATTTCGAATATGCATACGTAGCCTTACTTCTGGATTTTGTTCTTTGTGGCTTGCATTATGTTGGATTAAATATCCATTTAAGACAATATCATGATAGTAATTCTCATCTTTGAGCTCATATTCGAAGCTAACTCTGGGTTTGAGCACTCAGTCAACCAATAAATAAATAAATAAATAAGAATAACATCTAATGATATCACTGATCAAATGTGTAGGTTGACTTATTAACCCTTTTGATAAAGGTTTATAATAAGTGATTATATTATATCTCAAATCCTTCTTTGATCATCAACTTTCTAAAACGCGTCGAGCACTCAATCGAAACCCTCAATCAAACCCAACACTATTCTAATCGTTTCTCTAGTTCACTTTATATCATGTGTTTATGTTCCATGCCTGAGTAACCCTAGGAAAGTTTACAACAGATTGGAATTTTATCATAAAATATATCATCATCATCATCATTTCTTAGGAAAATTTACATGCTTATCACACAATTCCATCACAATTATGTATCTAAAACTTAAAATTTGATATTATCATTTATAATATTTTGGTGTCATGAACCTATACATGAGATTGGGTCCTTCACTTTTAAAAGGCCAGTAATAATGAAGTTTTTAATGTAATATTAAAGATTAGTGCTAGATATAGAAATATGAAGATTTAGGCGTTACTTGTATAAATACACATATAAATGTGTATATATTTTTGCCACTGGGACATCAAATCCACCATACATTGTTCAGATCTCCATCCAAACGGCCAGGATGCTCTAACGATCCCCGCGATGGAGCAGTCCGTCTTTCACCTCTTCTCCGTTTTCTTTCGTCTTCATCTCCGAGCTACCGCTCTTCTCTCTAATCCGAGCTCTAAGAAATCTCTGTTCTGCATAAAACACTGTAGATCTCTCAGCTTGCAGTTTCTTTGGCTTTGACAACAATGGCGAACGCCGATATTCTGAAGATAGAGGAAAATCTCCTCCATTTCTCCATCTTTGACTTCCCTTCAGGTTGATCTCTCCTGCAAAACTCCTCCTTTTTCCTTATTATCATCATATTTTCCCAGTTCTGTAATAAGATTACAAAAAAACAAAAAAAAGGTTTTTTTGGATCTGGGTTGACTTTTTTTGACTTTATTGGTATTGAGCGTTCTGATCTCTTCTCTTTCAGGTGAGGGTTTGAAATCCCGTGGGCAGCTGATTGAGAGAAAGATTGAAGCTTTGGAGAAATTGGCTGGCAAGGTGATTTCTTTTGAATTTCTTTGAATTTTTACTTCCTTTTTTTCTTAAATTTTTTGTTGTTACTGAAAAGTTTAGGTTTTGATGATTTATATAGTAAATGGTTGTATGATGTTCAGGTTAGTAATAGAAGATCGCGTAGGTGGATGAATGATCGGTTACTGATAGAGCTGGTTCCACGCCTTAGAGTTGAAGAAATAAGAGGCTTATTTGCTCCACCTCCTTGGGGTAAATATCATATGTATTACTCAGGCATAGAATTCCTATGTTTTTACATATCAAACACTCAAAATTTTATTCAAAGTTTGATATTTTACATGCATGGCATACAATTCCTATGTTTTTATGTATGGGACACTCAAAGTTTGATATTTTACACTTTTAACAGCTTGTTGTCACAAACCTATGCATGAATATGTGTATTTCATATTTAAACAGGTAGTGATTGTGGTATTTTTGATGCGATGTTAAAGATTTGAGTGATATGCATGTAGTTATGAATATTTAGGTGTTAGGTAAATACATTGAGATAATATTGTAGCCATCCAATTGGAAATTTATGACACAGCAAAAGTTCGATTCTAGACAAGTTTCTTAAATTATAGAATTGATATTGTGCTAAAATGAGAAAATAAATGCAAAGTTATATACCTCCGGCTATTGATATTTGTTCTTCTTCAATGATTTAGAAATCTTTTAAACCAAAGCTTAGGGACCTCAAAACAATTTCTTTTCAGACCTCTTTTGCAGCCACTGCCCATCATGCAATTACAGAATTGGCAGTTAAATAAATAAAATTGTTTCAACTTTTTGTATTTTTATAAATGAAATAAAAATTGGACCAAATTTGTGTTATGGAAACTAACACTTCAATTTCTTGTTGCAATCTTTATTAGTTTTGGATATTTTCTCTATGTTTGATATGTGCTTCCATACTGACTTCTACAGGTGAAAGTACTCCTCTATCAGCATTTTGCATGACAAATGTTGCAGAATGGGATGCATTCAGGAGCATTGATATGGATAAAGAGGTCTCCATTTCTGTTCCCATATATATAAATATATATATATATTATTTTGATTGTCTTTACACTTTACTCTTATTGCATTATAATCATTTGCTTTTCTTGGTTGAGTCAAATATAAGGTTACTAGACTTTATTATTACTGATTAAGAAGTCATGGGAGAGTTTAAACTAACTAGAAAGCTTAATTGAGTTTTTTCCGAGGTGATTACTATGATTTAATATCAATTTTGATCATAAATAGTATGGATATTTGTTGAATTTAATATACACAACTTAATATATATATATGTATATGGATACTATACATGTACATTTATGCATCTTAATATTTGATTGCTTTTTACTCGTATGGAGCTGGTTTTATATTTCTTCAAAAGTGCCGGATAACTTAACATTTCATAACCTATTACCTTTTCTTTAAACAAGGCACGGTTGATAGGAGCACTTGAGAAGGCTCCTTCAAGCATAAAAGAGAGTGTTGAGAAAGATAAGTTGGTGGTTTTAAATGCATGGAACCGAGTCGATTGTCGATCTCGGGAGGCATTTCGGCACAAATTGCTATCAGAATTGGTTGAGAATTATGAGGTATGTTCATTCTAAAGCATGTTCCTTCATCATTTGCTTTTTTGAATCTACTTGTTGTTTTTAGTTATATTTGGTTTTCATCTAAGAGTTGCTCTATACCATAAATCAACAAAATTTATGGAATTTTAAGAGGTCTTTTTGAATTATTGGCCTTTTTTTTTAAAGGAAAGTGAACAAGAATGATTGCAAAGTCATCTCTATATTTTTTTTCTTCTTTTATGTAAGTTTTGGGTTCAATTCCTTGCTTTTTTGCATAATTACATTTATAATGTCCATATCTCTCCTATTTATAAAACTAACACCCAACTGATATTGCCAAAGTCTTGAAAAGCACTACAAAACCCCAATCCATATTTTACACTTTCATCAAGTTTTTTTTTTTTTTTTCAATTATTACACATAAATACACAAGTTCAAAATACTAAATGTTTTTTTCTGTAAAAAAGAAAATTTTGGGGGGTATATTAGTAAATCCTCATTTTTTTTGGGGTCAAAATATCATTTTTAACTGGTTTCTGGTTGTATTCAAAACTCTATTTTGTTTCAGGAGAAAATACAAGCTTTCATTAAGGATGGGAATGATGAAGATGTTCTTAAGCTGCATGTTCAGAACCCTTTTCACAGATTATTGCTGCATGGTGTATGCGAGGTAAACATTTTTCAGGAAAAAAAATAAAAAAATCCTATACAAACTTCATATAGGAATTTCCCATACACAGCATCTGATTTGCTTACACGTGTCCATAACACTGTAGAAATCAATATATAACTATACTCAGAAATGGAGTTGGTGTGTTACATTGTGCGGTCTGTTAATTATGGTAATTTAAGAGGTGAAAAATCTTGGGAGATAGATTTTATTATAACCGCCAGATTTGCTTTGAAATTAGTGCAATATATATGATTAAATAATAAAAGTTTAATTTGTATAAAAATCTTCCTGAGTACAATTTGGTGAGGATAGCATGACATTTTTTCTATCTGAATAGATGTTAAGCTTAAAGACTTATTCATTTACTTATAGGGGGGGCATTTACATACAAACAACCCAATTCCTTTGCATTTACATTTCTAACACCTAATCTTTTTAGGTTTACACCACCCAAATATTTCATATACATAAAAAATACCACTATTTTAACTTTTAAAAAGTGATTCACTTTTTCATGCATAGGTATGTAAAATTTGAATTTTTGGTGTTAGATATGTAAATGCATAGAAGTTGAGTGTTATTTATGTAAATTATATTTTTTTCAGTAGAAAATTGAAAGACTGATCGTCTCTTTTAGGTTTTTAATAGTCATTCTTTCTAAATTTTCCCAGAATTTCTATAAAATTATTATAATATAACCAGTCATTATATCCTATCTTAGATGTGGGCCAACTAAAGAATTTTAATTCACATCTCCTAATAATGTATCTTGTAACATTGAATTGTATGCCAATCTTCCAACTACAATCAAGTTAGTCTTACCAGTCTTTTAAATATAAATTTACGCTTTGTAGCACACAATTCTTATGGATTTACATATCTCACACTTAAAACTTTCATATTTACAGACAACACTTTTGTGCTTTAAACCTATGCAAGAAAATGAGTATTACACTTTCAAAAACTGAAAATAATGCAAATAATGCTATGTGATATTAATGGTTTGAGTGTGTAAATTTGAAGGTTTAGGAGCGAGATATGTGAATGGTAAACACAGAAGAATCATGTGCTATGCATGTAAAATATGCCTCAAAAACATTCTATGTATAATCTATTATTTTTGGTTAAAATTGTAATTTCTGATTTTTCTTTTTTGTTCATTGCAGTATTATGACCTGATATCCACAACAGCTGCAGCAGAAAATTCCAACAGGTTGAAGGTGACGCAAATTAGAAAGAAAAGAAGCTCCAAAAAAGAAGCTCTTCCAGGCATCAGTCTATCTGAGTTTCTAAAGATTTCAAAGGATGGGTTTCTGATGGAATAAAACTTGTGTGAATTAATTAATTTGCATGAAAGGAAGAAGAAACTTCACAAAACCTGCATTGCACATATTCACATTTGGTTCCTGGGTACTGCTGTAAAATATATTGTGCAGGGTGTAAATTATGCTATTGTTTTTATAAATGTGATAAATCATGAACTTTTTGGTTCTGGGATGCATTTAATTTCAGTTTTATTTTTTTATATATTTTGAACAGTATATGTTAATCCATTGGATGATTAAAATATAAACTTCGGAATGGCTTCAAATTAAATACACCAAACATCAATGATATGTTGCATGTTCATGATGATTAAGCATGTCCCCGCACACATCTAAAGTAGGACTGGATGAGCAAAGAAGATGACATAGAAGAGTTCAATGTTCTTTGAATGATAACTATAAAGGCAATTTAATGACATTTCACCAATTATTTTCAAATTTTATAAGTACTTACACCCAATATACAAATGAAAATGTATGATTAAATATTTCTTCTTTATATAGTATAGCCTTTTAACCTACAGAATGTGCCAATCTGCAAAAAACCCCAGCTCCGGACTTGATGACCAAGGTAAGCAAAGCATGTAACGATACCCAGATTTCCAAAACCAGTGTGCTGTAAGATATGTAAATATACACAAATTAAATAGTATTTAATAAGACATTTCGAACTTTGTATGATTAATTATAGAGAAGGCCTAAAAAATCTAAATTGACATGAAGAACTTCTCTTTGGCTAATTTTCTGGTTAAGGAAAACACCCATTTCCTCTGTAATTTACATATCTAATACCTGAACCTTTGTTTTTTTATAATTATACCACCCAAATCTTCCATATCATATCAAAATGACCACTACTTTTTAGCTTCTAAAAAGTGAAATACACATTTTGATGCATGGGTAAAACGGCATAAACGTAAAAGTTAAAAATTTTGGTGTTGATATATAAATACATAGGAATTAAGAGGTATGTACCTAAATCTTACTTTAAACATCTAATCCTTACAAACTTTGTTGTTATCAAATACGGCTAAAATTTTCTCCAAAATATTGGGGCAGCTTTCTAAATGAGTAACAAGAAAGAGACTGAAATGAAAAAGAAAGAGAGGGAGTTTGAATCAGGAATAAATTTGTACCTTTGCGAAAGATTACTTTATAATAGAGAGAATAGATTCAGCTATATGAGAAGCAGCATTGGGTCGAGCAGCTCTTTTTGCCTTCTCAGACATTTCTTCCATCAGCTTATTATCACCTGAAACATTAAGAATGTGTGCATTTGATTGAGAAGGAGAAAGGAATCAGTGAATTACAGATTATTTTTGGCTAATCTAACTGTGAGAGCCTTTTTCTACTTTCAAAACATTCAGATCTTGCCATTATTTGAAAAAAGAGTAATAATAAAAATAAAATTTAGTTTAAAGTTCTTACTCTTACAACACCCTCAAAGTTAAGGGTCGGTGTTAACTTTAACCATGAAATTCAACACAAGGACTAATATGGATCAGTTTTAAAAATCTAGGACTAAAGTGGAGCAGTATAAAACTGTTGGACTAATTTGGTCACTTGTTGATAGCCAGAAATTTGTTTTGGGCTTTTGCGTTCTATAAATAGAAGGGAAGGTTAAGCTAAAGGACAAAGTGTGCTAAATAAATAAGTTACAAGAAAGCTTAAGCCGGCAAGTGATGGTCAACTACTAGATAAATTAATAAAAATATACTTAAAGGAAATTTGCATTCATACCACACAATATTAAGTCGGCGGTTAGCTTAGAGTTCCTGTGAATATTTGTTTTTAATTAAGGTTAACCGACTTAGTTGTCCGCCCACAGAAGCATCAAAACCAATAAATTTTGTATAGAAACTGCACATACCTAACACATTATTTATGGCTGTTTGAAGATTAGATGAATCAAGTTCTTCCTCTGTTAAGACATGTGCCCCTGCTAGATCTGCCATGGCATATGCATTCTTTGTTTGGTGATCATCTGTAGCAGTTGGTGATGGTATCTACACTAATGAAAAGGAAAAGTGAGTGCATAATTCAAAAAAAGCACTCTAAACATTGATATTTATAAATCTAACACTCTCCTTCATCCATTTTTCAAATTCTAACTCAGATATCGAAATGCTCATATACTGCATTTAGTATTAGCAAGGTATCAGACAACATAGGCCCAAAAGGCATGCTTTTCTCTATGGGAGGATAAAATCTTGTCTTATAGAACAATTAACGCCTCCATATCTCGAATCTTTATCAATTAACATAAATTAGATGAATTTCATGCTGATAGGCACTTGACATCTCTTAGAACCAGCCACATAGAACTTTTTTGTCCTTAGATGAGCTTTATGTGCAAAAAAGAATATCAGGGAGAGTGAGCAAAATTATAAAAAAGTTCAAGAAAAAAAAATATTTGCAAATATATTCAATTGTAATATATTCATACAATTAAAAGTTCAATATAGTGGAATGTAACAGCATTGTAAATTTACCAGAATTGAAGGCTTTCCGGCAGTAAGAATCTCTGTACAAGTCATGGCTCCAGCTCGAGAAACAACAAGATCAGCAGCACCATAAGCTAACTCCATTTCATCTAAGAACCTTCATAATATAGAAAATGCTTAGAAACCCAAAAGCATAGAAACCTTGCAAAAGAAAAAATTAGAAATACCCAATAGGACCTATCTCGTGTATATAGGCATCTAAAGGCAAAATCAGTCCGAGCACTTAAAACTTCTCCACTAGATTTTCCCAAGTGGTGATAACTTTGCATGTTTAATAATTGATCCTAATTTGTCATATAAAGATACAATAATGATCTAAAAGGGCAGATAAATTTAAACAGATATCACCCAATTCTTATGTATTTACATATCTAACACTTATAATTTTGAATTTTACATTTATACCACCCAAATCTTTCATATCACAAAAAAAGAAAACACTACTTTTAACACTTAAAAAGTGAAATACACCTATTCATGCATAAGTAAGGTGGGATGTATTGAAGTTTAGATGTTAGATATGTAAATACATAGGAATTAAGTGGTCCGTATGTAAATCTTCTAATTATGGGGCATTTACATAGATGCCACAAAATTGCTACATTTAAACTTTGCTTTTTAACAATTTTACCACCCAAATCCTTCATATCACATAAAAAAATAAGACATTTTAACTTTTAAAAGGTGAAATACACACTTTCGTGCATGGGTAAGGTGCTATTCACGTAAAAATTAAAGTTTAGAAGTTAGATATGTAAATACATAAAAATTGAGTGAAGCAAAATAAGGTCTATAACAAAGGGAAGATGAAAAGAGCTTCAAAAACCTGACTTACGGTGTAAGAAACAATCTGGGATGGGCCTTAGCAACACTTCTGACCTCCTGGAACCACTTCGCCCCTGTCTGCCAAAGAATGAATCTGTTCTCATGCTTTGCAAGCATATCATAGCAAACCTCCAAGAAAGCACGATTCATGGCGTTAGCTCCGATCGAACCGCCGAGCACGAGAACCACCAGAGCTCTCTCACCGGAGTCGGGAAAGAAATGAGCCCTAGCGTCGGACTTGGACACACCGCCGCCGGAGCCACCGCTGAGACGACGAGGGTTTCCGCAAACCACGCACTTCTCTCTGGGGAAATACTTTATGCAAGCATTGAACGCGAGGAAAATCTTCTCGGCATAGGGAGCTAGGGCACGGTTGGTGATTCCAGGGTAGCAATTCTGCTCCTGAATGACGAGCATTATTCCGGATATGATGGCAGCGAAGCATACCGGGGCAGATACGTAGGCTCCGGTGCCGATGACGACTTTAGGGCGTAGGTGGGAGAGGATGGCGGCGCTAGCCGCGATCGAGCGGATGAGTTGAATCGGAAGAAGGAGATTGAGAGGGGAGAGGAAAGGCCTGGCGAGGCGAACCTTCGGAACGGGAACAAACTCGTATCCGGCGGAAGGAACAACATCGCCCTCCATGCCGGTGGAAGTGCCGACGAACACAATGCGGGCATTAGGGCGGATGGTGCGGAGCTCGTCGGCGATGGCGAGAGCAGGGAAGATATGGCCACCGGATCCACCTCCGGCCAAGACTACGCAGAGATCGGTGGAGGGTTCTCCGGCGGAGAGAGCATGTGGGCGTAATTGCAGAGCGCGCTTCCTTAGATGGATTGCGCTTCCAGGAGAAGAGTGGAATGAAGTAGGAAATGAGTGGCTGTTTATCGAATTGGAGAAAGACAAAAGGGTGGCGCTAGCTGTGGCGGCCATTGATGGAGTGATGGAGGGCTGGTGGGAATGGAGGAAGGCGACATTGGAGTGGAATTTAGAGAGGGAGAAGGGAGAGAGCTGAATGGAGGAAGAGGAGGAGAGAGAGGGAAAATTTGAATTTTTAAACGTGAGGGGTACTGTGAAGTTTGAAATTACGGGAATAGCCTTCTTTTAATTACAAGTTTGAAAGGTTTGAGAGGGTGTTATTGTAAATTCATAAAAGAAATTAATGTAAATTGGAATATGCTGTAAGAAACGAGAAACAAAGGAAATGAGTGAATTTTGCATTATGAGGTATGATTAAAGGTTTTGATAGAGATTAAAGGGCAAGAATCATATGGATGTTGCTTTATTATTATTATTATTTTATTATTATTTTTTAAATATAATTATTAGGGAGTTAGTTCTTCAATTGTAATTTGTAAAACTATAAATCACTTACATTTTACTAAAATAAAATTCATAAGAATATTTTAAAACATTAAAATTTATTTTTTAAAACTATATATATATATAATGTTAATTACAACTCCATTTCATGTTTCTTATTTTTTGTATGATTGTATTGATTATATTTAAAATTAAATTATATAGATGGTTAGGTATAATGAGAAAAATTATTTTCTAAATTTAATTCACTAAGATGTAACTTGTAAGTGAATAGAAAAGCTCATAATAATTATTGAATTGCCAATTATCATTCATTCAACATTGCTCCACACTTAGCATTAAAGAGGTCTGATTTGCTGAAAAATTAATGTAATGTAATCGAAATATAATCTATTTAAAGTATTTTGAAGATGTTTATTTTAAATCTCAGGAATCAAAAGACTACCAAAAAAATTTGTAAGACTGTATTTTATTGATACATATTTTAAATCTCTAATATCAAAATGTGAGCAGCAATATTTTTATTTTGAAAATAATATATTCGATAGCACTCACTCATTAAAAGTGCTAGGATGTGCAGCTTGAGTCGTTTCTACTAAGCTAGAAATGCGATGGAATTTGATTGAGAGGAGCAGATGTGAAAGAGAAATATTAATTATAAATAATATTAAAATAGATGAAAATGCCAATATTAGAGATAATATTGTTTTTATATATAAAGAGTATTTAAAAATTTCAAATATAAAAATTAAGCGGCAATATTAAAAATGGGTCAATTACATAAAGAGCACACAAGACTTTGCTATTTGCAAATCAAGCACCATTTTTCATCCCCCTTTAAACTGTCACTCAAATATCAAAATTCATGATCAACCCCAACACATTTTTCATTTTTTATCAAATTTTCAATAATTTGAACATGACATGCATTGATGTATTGGTTCAATAGTTTAAAAAAAAAACAATGCATACTTGATTTGTAAATATATGTAATTACACAGTTTTTATTATGTTAAGATTCAAAATAATCCACTGATTATCTTAAAATGATTAATTTAATTAAATGACAACACATTTTATTCTGTTATATATATATATATATATATATATATATATATATATATATATTGATTGAGAGCTTAATCTTTTAACCGAAAGATACTGAGTTTAAAATCTTGTACATATAATGTATATTGAATATGCAATTAATTTCACTCAAATGTTCGAAAAACAAAAATCCCAAACAATATAACTATAAAATAATAATTTTAAAAAATGAAAATTATCATTCTTTCATATCTTCAACCACCACTTTCCTGCCAATTTTATGAACAATATAAAACTCTATTACTTTTGTTATGTAATGTAATCTAGCTCATGAGCATGGTTCAGTTGAGCAAAATACTGTGAGTTCCTTTGCTATATATATATATATATATATATACATTTACAAAAAAAGGCTGAATTTGTTGCTATGGGGTATACTTCTGCAAGGGGAAAGAGAAAATGTGGATTGAAAATACTTACTCAAGTTCACTTTCTAAGATGAACTCTTCACACAGTTCAAATGCATCCACCTCTTCAAAGTAGGCTTTGTGTTCATTAATAAAATCTTCAGGAAGTTTATGCACAGTGGATCCCATGCCTCTCTTCCTCTGCAGATTTGTCAAGCAATTTAATTCAAGAGAAACAAAAATATTTTACCAAATCCAATCAATAGTCATGCACATGCTAAATGGGTTTACTTTTAGGATTAGCTCATTTGATAATTTAGGAGATAAACGAGCTGATACATCAAATAGAATAGCTGTTATGTTGCATATGAGTACTTGTTATGTTACCAAGAAATTTATATGATCAGACCCAAAACTCGATGAATTTTTGATAAAAACTTTTACATGTTCATATTCGGGATCATCCAAACTATAATTTCAACAAAATTATAGTTAAATAGAGCAACTCAATAATATGAACCCAGTGATGTTGAAAATGATTCAATTCGAGTTTGAACAAGCCGAGATCAAGCACTTGAAGCATATTCAAAAGCTTTAGAGTATTAATTGCAAAGCTGAATGATATTTAAATCTGGCATGTTTATAGTCAAATCAAATGACATAATGATAGGAATCCAACGAACCCAAAATCATTTAATTTTTAGATCGTTAAGACACTTAAATGCTGAAAAAAATGAGTTGTGATTAAATAAATTAACACAAACCTCCCATAGAGTGTTTTGGGAGTTTGGCTAAATTTAACAAGATGCCAATCTTAAAGACTATAAATAAGCATCATTTCTTGTTATATGGAAGGGAGAATAGAAAAGCGATCGAAAAAACTAGAGCATAACTCATGAAGAAAACTACAAGTGAATGATTACTAGTTATTGTCTACCACCACCAGGCATTATTGTTATAATACTACAATAGCTATAATTACTAACTACGGTTTTTGTAGCCAACTATGATTACTGTTGCCACCAACCGTAGTTGTTGTAGCCTAGCTATAATTGTTGTAGTCAAAGTGTCAAGTGTCAAACTACTATTATATTGTAGTGATTGTCGGTTTTTATAATCTCAACTTTTCTAATTCTCCTAACAAATATCTGTACTTTCAATTTTTTAGTGGACTACTTTGACTTTCATTGGTCATCCCTGACCGTACTTTCATGTCTCTTACCTATTAGAATTCCTCGAGATTCTTGTCGATGCATTACAAACACATTTCATTTATGGTAACAGAAACATTAATGTGATGCATAACTAAGTTAAGTTGTTGACTTATGTTGATTAAACTATAGCATATGATTTATTCATCCATGACTCCATGTTACTCGTTTGTAGTTCATCAATGACCTGATGATAAAAATTCTCTATACTATACCACTTAATGATTTGCCAAGTGCTTCTATACTTAAATATGTATTAGCTGAACAATGATTAAGATGATCATTACATTAAGCTTGCTTGGCGGTTTTGCAGCTTGAAGATGAACTATAGATGGTGAATTTTAACATTTCAAATAGGCAAAATGAAAGAGCATAAGGAATAATGCAGTGTGTGTTGGTATTTCAATGTATAACTGAATTAATATTTACACAAATTATCCCAAGGATGATAAACAAGATAATTAAAATATAAAATAGTTCAATTATCTTGGTGAACTTACAATAAAATATTTTACGTTTTAAGTAAGAAACTCTTTATTTGGATAAGAATATGTTCATCCATGTTTTGGGGCTTCAGAAACTTCGTTAAGGCTAATTTTCCGGAAAATGGTAGAACTTTTTGCCTAAGAATTGATTTATTGGTAGATCGTTGTTATACTTTGCCGGCCATTGCAATAATCTTTATGAATTTTCATTACCCAAGAGCAAATTTTTTGCAGTTAACAGCTAGTTCAATATAACGTTGGATTATTATCTTGTCAAACTTGACCACTCGGGAATTGATACATGCATTGCTTATTGAATCCCGAATCAATCTATATATACCGCATACTTCTAACTTAACGGACTAATGATTCCACATACATTTAATATAAAAAATAAGAAATTTATTCCGTGCTTCAAAGAAAAATTCGGATAACAGAAACATTAATGTAATGCATAAGTAAATTAAGTTGTTGACTTATGTTGATTAAACTATAGCATACGATTTATTCATCCATGGGGTTGCAAAGTTCAAGAGTTTCATCTGAAACAAATATTTTAACAAATTTTTATCGATTCTAGAGCAGTCATCAAAATTTTACTAGGATTATATTATCAATATCGCATTAACATGCATGTGTATTGTTATATCTGAATCAGCCTGTGGTGAAACCTAAACTCTACTTATAGAACCCACAAGATTTTCAAGAGAACCCTGAGTAAGAAGAAAATAAGAGAAGAGGGCTAGAGAGCACCATAGAGAGAAACTTTTGGGATTTTTTTCATTACTTCATTAGAAAATTCCGAGTTGAATTTCTTCACTTGATGCGACCTTATGACTCCATATTTGTATGATTTTTCGGTACTAGAAAAGATGCTATATTTTGATTTAAGTAACAAAATATATGACACATCCATTACAAGCATACAGACTTTGTTGAATGGAATACATGTAGATTACTGCTTCAGTGAATGCTTATAAGGTCCTGTTGACTAGAAAGGTTATCATTCTTGAACTGAAAAGTTCCCATTAGACATGGAAAAATGGCATCTTAGCTTGAGTCAATGGGCCTAGGTGAGTGCCTACTAAGCTTGGACTCTTTGATCCGGGTGAATGCAATCTTGATGAGTGTTATATAGGTTTAGATAAAAGTTAGGTGACTGCCCTCCAAGTTTTGGGTCCTCCAAATGCGATGAGAGTTTTCAAAGCCGTAGTTGAGTGACTTTGGGAGTGTAAGCAAGTGAACCTTAAAAAATTTTGTGCGGGCTATTATTTTGAGCCTAGTGTCCTTGATTCATGCAGAGAACATTAGGTCTTCTTAGCTTTACTGCAAATTGCATACTTTAGCATAAAGTAAATTTCACAATTCTCTTGTATCTAGAGACTAACTCTAAAAAAGAGAGATTGATAAGTTCAATTATCCTACTAGATTCTCGGATCAAGAATAATCCTCCTGTTTATTACTTCAATAATGGAGTTCATGTGAATTCTCTATATGTCCATCGGTAAATATAGGACTTCTCTAATGCATTTGAGATTATTTGCACTTTTAGACTATTGTATGAGGCCATTTTAGTCACAAATATCTAATATATTCAATTTTCTTCCTTGACTCATCAAATATGATCCAATATAATCCTTTTATTGGATTATTTTAGGTTAAATTTGAAGAGTCAAGGAATTATTTTGAATTAGAATAGACTAAATTAAAATATTAGAAAGTTTGAAACTAAAATAATCCAATGATTATTTTTTACTTTTTTCTTTCCTTCAAAATTAAGTTGATGCTTAATCATAACAACAAGCTCAAACTTACAATTGAAAAAGGCCTTATTGAAGTTCCTAATAATAGAGAAAAAAAATTTACCTTTCAATTAATTTCAAGGAAACAATTAATAGAAATTAGCATTCAACTCTGAATGACAGACAATATAACAAGATATAAATATATTTGAAGTATTACTGAATAAATAACATGATGTTAAATTAAAAAATAAATAGCTTTAAATTGACTTCTTATTTCATGTTTATCTTAATAAATAAAAAATAGCTATGAATTGTTAGTAGGACTTGAGCCGTACATCCTTGAAGTATTTTGAACTATGAGAATTTGATTAAATATATAGATTTATAGATGACACTCCTATTTTTTACTACAATCCAGTAAAATTATCGTCAAACTCTTCCATATAAAACTAATTGCATTTGGTGTATGTGCGCTATATCCATCAGATTTTGTTCAGGATGAAGTTTTAAGAGAGAGAACTTAATATTACCTATATCTTTAGTTGAAGTTAACCAGGATGATAATTTCAAATGATTTAAGGAAACTTAATATGCTGGCAATATTTGAAATTTCAATAATCTACGGCCAAGAAGCCCTAATTTAGCAGTTCGCACAGAAGTTTTAAATGAACAAATGC
>NEWO01000031.1:21340-33247 GCA_003013225.1 Phalaenopsis aphrodite
TGTAATATTTTTTTGTAATGAAAAAAAATTACATCAAAAAAATATTACATGAGGATTCTTGATGTAAAAATGCATCAGGACTTCAATAAAAATACGCCACTTGTCTTGGAGAGACGGACCATACGGTATAATTTTGACAAGAGCACTAGGTTTTCCATAATGAAAAAATAAATAAACAGCGGGTTGAAACTAGCTTTATGCTGGTGTATCGATTAAAGGTGATAAATAGTGAAAACATGAAGCGTGCATCGAGAGTCAAATGAGAGTTATGCGAGAACAACTAAGAACGGTGGATATCTTTTCTAAGAAAAAAAATAAAGGCAACTAATAGTGCGGAGTTTCATAACAAAAATCAAACTGAAGAAAAAAAAATTGACCTTTCTCTTCTTCTGAAACGAAACAGGGTTAGTGCTGGACACAGAACTTCCCACTTGTTTTATACTCCTGCACGAAAAGCTTGAGCTACGTTACTACTCCTGAAAATCAATTAGAAAGCATTGTTTCATACCTACAACTAATCAATATTAAAGCCTTAAAACCCTGACAGATACTTTAGTCGCTTTCTACAATATCTAAAATTGTTAATTATACCCATAAAAATAGAATCATCAAAAACATATTTGAAGTTGGAAAGGATGAAACATATGAACAAAAACAAAACACGCATTACAAAATGTATAACAAAACGTGAATGCTAGAAATTAAGCACTGCTTTCATTTAGGTAGAAACAAAATAGATGAATATCTGGATTCGGAAAAAGCAATAATAAACCATAAATGACTGGAAAAACAATAATGTAGATTATGATGACATTGAAACACCGGCTTTAAGAACCAGCTCTGTTCAATGAAAACAAATAGAGGCCCTGCTCAGCCTCAAAAGCTAAAAAAAAAGTCATCAAGAACTCTAAATAAATAAAAAAAAAGCACAAAACCTTTGTCCAAATCCGAAAGCATAATTTTCTGCTGAAGCAATGTGCCCAAACATACAAGTACTTGCATAATATACTGAAATTGATAAAAGCTGAATATATACAACAGTACCATGCTATCGTGCCAAATTCACTGTAGCATCAATTATCTCTAATAATAGAGGGAACATTAAATAATGGTTGCATGGATACCCAGTAGTTCTGTTTTTTCTCAATGGTGGACAACCGAAAGCTGAAATAACAGAATTATCCTTCTCCATGTCCATTTCTTTGTCGTCCCTTTGAACCATATTAAGTGTAGAATGTTCATCGCCTTCGAGGTTGCCAATACCACAAACTGGATGAAACAGACAAACATAAATTATCTTTATGCAATACTCAAACAAGAGAATGTCAAACATTTGACTCAAATTTGGTCTGTGTATTTTCATGCCGCTCGAATGACAATGAATAATATAATGCCCATTGCAAGTGTAAAAATAATGCCATATATTAGAGCATAAACATTACATTTTTGAGCCTGAAAAACTCCATATAGGTCCTCTCTTTATTGAGCAATCATAAAACAATATATCAATGCTATACTCTGAAGGAGGAAAGAATTAAACTTCATTGCAAAATGTTGAGATTTGTATTTATTATAGAGTTCTAATTGTAAATAGAAGAATTCTAAGAGTTCATTTTGTAAATGGTGTGTGGCTATATATAAGCCAAAATGTTAATGAAATGAACAAGATGATCATTGCAAAATCATTCTCAATATGGTATTAGAGCTGTAACCTAGCACCCCGGACCTTAGTTGTTACCTTCTTCCCAGCAAGCTCTGGCCACAGAGTTGGATCGCGTCGTCACCTTCCTAGCACGCTCTGGTCACGTTGAGGCCTTCCCAACAAAGCTGATCGTGACTGTATCGTAGAGTTCGGTCACGAAGTGCAACATCACTAGTCACGTCATCTCCCAGGACAGAGAGGAGCGGCATTGTTGTGCAACAAGGTGGAGTCGATCACGAGGCTTCAAAAGTATAGGAGGAAGAGCGGCTTGGACAGAGTGAATTCGAGCGAGTGGCTCTATTGTGTGAGTGAGATTGACCAGGGAAAGCCAAGAGCTGTTCGTGCGACTGTTGTGCATGGACGCTTTGGTGTATATTTAAGCTACTGGTGGAGGAAGCTTCGGCAAACTGAAGGTCGTATCCGCGTCCTCCAGGAAGACTTCGCAAGCTTATCGAGGACGAGGAGGCTGCTGCTGCTAGCTCCAAAAGTGGTGCAGTTGCTGATCCTCAATCAACTACTCCAAAGTCAAGTTAGCGAATCTTAACAGGTTTTATTTTGGTTGAGCTATCCAAGTGGGCTGCATAGTTCTCACATCCAAAGATGAGATTTATGCGACTTTCGGCTGCAGCATATCAACACTTGAAGGGCTAAAGATTCGACCATTGCTGATAAAACAGTGGAGATAGGAATTTTCAGGCCTCTGTACACAGAAATCCAGAAGTTGCTTTCCCGACTGGATCGTGAGGGAAGGAGAGGGTTTCTACGATATTAACTGCAGCTTAGGAGTGAGGGAGGCAGCGGAACAAAGCGTTTGATTCTGGACTTGCACTCGACAGAAAGGAGGAGAAGGATCTAAACACACTTGGGTAGCGTGAAGGATTTGTGAATGTGAAGAATACGAGGAATTGGCTCCATCGAGCTCCAATATGACTGGTGCTCAAGGGAAGATCAGCAAGTGCTACAACTATGGAGAAGTGGGACATCTGAGCAAGGCTTGTGCAAAGTCACTAATGGAGAGAGAGACAGGTGGATGTGAATCATCTAGAGGGCTCTACCGAGCAAATTTGATGGTAATAAACAATGAGGGAAAAATAAGGGTGGTCTTTACCGATCAGGATCACAAATTACAGGAGATGTTGAAGAGGAAGCAAAGAGCGGCATGTGATGTCACTGAGAGTGCTCCACCTTACTATTGATGCGTGCTAGACAATTCAAGACGGTAGAGTAGCGGACAATCATCTCAGCGTTGTACGAAAGTTCAACACACACACAAATGAAAGAGAAACAAGTGGTGATGACTCTAGAAATTTTTACGTGGAAAACTCGCAAGGGAAAAAACCACAAGGCCTGACCCAGTTGTTGAAATCCACTATTAATTGATAATTACAGAAATATCTTGTCCCACAGACGAGAAATGGTAACTATATTTTTCAGATTACAACGTCGACTGACGGCGTCTGGTTGGTGGTAAACGATGATGGTTAGTGTTGGTTGATGACGGTTGGCGGTGGTCGTCGAAGGTCGGCGGTGGTCGTCGGAGGTTAGCGGTGGTCGACGGTAGTCTACCGTGTTCAACGACGGTCGACGGTGGTCGATGACGGAGGTCGGTGGTCGACGACGGTAGGCGGTGGTCGAAGACGGTCGACGGTGGTTGTCGGAGGTCGGCAGTCGACAATGGTCGACGGCGATCGGCAGTGAAGCTGAGCTGCAGCAGCTCCTCAAGGCCTCAAGCTCTCTTTCTCAACTTCAGCCCCCTCTTATGTAGGACATGGGGGTCTATTTATAATGTTTTGAGTGCAATTAATATAGAAATATGAACCATTTTGATCGGACGGTCCGAAAAACTTTCTTCGATCATACAACGTTTAATGGACATTTGAGTGCTTTATTGATGTCGGAATTAAGTGAACTTGGGCTCGTTGGATTCGTCTTGTCGAGTCGCTCGATTCGAGTATAAACTTGTCATATTCGACAATCGTTTGACCTTCCAAATGTGTCTGGAAATCCTCAAATTGTGGTTCAATAACTTGATATGGGCTTTGATTTGACTCGAATTAAATTAGTTTTTATATCATTAGGTCAGTCTCATCGAACCGGTCAGTTTGACTATAAATTTGTTAAAATCGGAGTTCTAGATGAATTTTTATCAAGATCTGAATGTTTATTTTTCAAAATATTGTCACGGGATTCGTGTCATGTCTCGAGATTCGTGTCGGAATAAAAATTTGTTAGTGGCGTATCCGTTGCCCCCCTATTTTCGGGCGAGACCACTTTTATTATCTAAAAATATTAAGATATGGAGTATTTATATCTTGCATATGTATCAATATATATATATATATATATATATATATATATATTAGTGTGGCATAAGAATATTTTTTCTCTTTATATATTTAGAAGTTGAAGGCAACTCAGTTGGTAAGTTCATTTGCTTCAAGAGAGGGTGACAGGGTTCGAATCCCGCCTTACACATAAAAAATAAAATTTTTATTAAGAGTTAGAGAACCGAAGAGTTGGGGACCCCAAATTCCGAATTGCTCACGGAATTAGAGAAAAATGATTTTTTTTTTCTTTTTTTTGTCATTGCATTTTTTTTTTTGGAAGATGAAAAGTTTATCATTGTTATTTTTTAATTTTTTTATGAAATTTAATGTTTGCACTCTTTTTTGAATATATTTAATAACAAATACTTAATTTTTCACTTCTTTTTGAAGTCTATAATAATGATCATTTAATGGTTAAATCCTTTTAGAAGCCTATAAATAGGGGCCTGAAGGAGAGGGTAGAGGTGCGGCAGTGTGTTAAGGCGACGTGTTACGATATCGCGACGCTACGGCGTGATGCGACGCGTTGCGGCAATGCGTCGTAGTGATGCGTTGCGGAAAAGCAACGCGTTGTGGCAGAGCGTTGCAGTGACGTGTGACAGCGTGACAACGCTTTGCGGTAGTGTGCCGCGGCGGTGCGTTGCGGCAATGAGTTGTGACGCTGTGTCATAACGATGTGTTTTAGCGCGGTGACATGTTGTGGCAATGTGTCACGGCGACGCGTTGCGGAGGGGCGACACATTGGGATTGTGTGTTGCAGCGACGCGTTGCGACGGTGCTTTGAGGTGGCGCGTTGCAGAGCGATGACACATTGCAGTAGTGTGTTGTATGTCAGGACGCATTGCAGTGGTGTGTCGTGGTGACGCTTTGCGGCGTGTTGACGCATTGTGATGGTGCGTCGATGTGATGCGTTGCAGCGCAGCGACGTGTTGTGACAGTGTGTCGCGGCATCGTACCAGCGAAGTATCGCAGTGGCGCGATGTGTTGTATGTCCAATGTCATTAAAGAAGGTAGGGGTGGAGTCCTTAGCTGATACAGGATTTCTCAGAAAAAAAACCATTCTGCGCAGTGGTTAAGAGTTGCGGTAGAGAGCTGCGGCGCAAAGTTGTGGTGTCGAGTTACGGTGCAGAATTGAGGTACCGAAGATAGAGGTGGAGTCCTCAGCTCATATAGGATTTCTCAAAAGAAAATCATTATACGCAGCAGTGAAGAGTTGCAGTGCAGAGTTGCGGTAAAAAATTGCGGCGCAAAATTGCGGTGTCGAGTTATGATGCAGAGTTGCGGTACGGAGCTACGGTGTAGAGTTACGGTGCCGAGTTGCGGTGCCGAGTTGCGGCACAGAGTTACGGTGCCGAGTTGCGGCACAGAGATACGGTGCCGAGTTGCAGCAAAGAGTTGCAGTGTCGAGTTGCGGTACGAGTTGCGACGCAAAGTTGCGATGTAGAGTTGCAACAAATAGCTGCGGTGTCGAGTTACAGTTCATAGTTGTGGTGTTGAGTTACAGTGCAGAGTTGCGGTACCAAGCTATAGTGTAAAGTTATGGTGTCGAGTTACGGTGCAGAGTACCGAGCTACGGTGCATAGTTGTAGTGTCAAGCTACGGTGCAGAGTTGCGAAACCGAGTTGCGGCGCAGTGTTGCGGCAAAGAGAAAGTCGTCCCCGTCCTGCGTAGTAGGCAAACAACGAGATCTTCTTTCTAGTTACGGTGTATTTTAGATGTGATGAAGAAAAGTCGTAGTTTTCCCACAGTGCTTTGAAGGAAAGATTTTCATGCTTATGTGATGACAATATTTGGAGACCCCTTAACGATCATCAGAAGTACAAAAATTTTGGGGAGGCGATGCCGACTTTGTTCAAAGATGAGCTGATTTGTTGTAGCCCATATACAAGTATATATTGGTATTTGTATTTTTTTTAATCATCTGATGTAACATTTTGTAGATGATGATAATGCTTTTTTTTTTGTTTCTTCCATGATTGTGCCCTTTCAGATCAATGTCTTATAGAAGCTTGAACCGGTACCGTCTAAGGTTCATAGCCTTCCGCGGTTTTTCAGTGAAGACCCTCTTGAGTTCTTCTTCTAGCATCATGTCTTATAAGTCTTGCCTTCTTGGCTTGACTTTCAGGGGCATGGTTGAGACGAGAATTCATTGATGATGTAAGACCAGCTCTGAGTTGTATAACCGGTTATGCTCGATGGTATAAACCCGTAACAAAACCATATGAAATCCACTGAGGATGGTTGACCTATCCTAGTTTGTTGGTCGAAGCTTTTGATTAATGACTGTAATTTGTTATGGAAGTGATCGAAGGAAATCCACCAAGGATTTTTGACCTATTTGAGGCTGTATGTCGAAGCTTTTGCTTGAAGATTGTAGTCTGTAATGGAATAGGTCGAACCAAGCATGTTTATTAAATAAATGTAACAAGCCCAATAACCTCATATCATTAAGGCGCTGTGATGTTCAAGAAACATCAAATGATCAAGCAAGATCTCTCCAAACAATTTGATGGCATGTTCTACAGTATGATAAAAATTATTAGAATATTGCTCCAGAAATATATTAATAGGTTTTGAATGATGCTGACTGGGAGAAGCCTAAGGCAAAAAGAGAATTCCATAAGTTTACAGAGTAACACTACCATTCTTTGTCAACTGACACCTGCGTCTTCACCCAACATCACTAACAATAATGTCACATTCGCTCATTTGTCATTGCTTATTGTTAACCCAACACTTATCATCACTTGAAGTTGACTGATGCTTACATTCATTATTTCCCATCCATCAATTGTTGGTTGAACTCTGACATCCATTGTTATTTGTTGTCAACATTCATTATCTCTTGACGCTAACATCCTCCTTCCATATTCGCTCTACATCAATTGGCATTCACTTCAGACCTTGTTCGTCGCACGTTACATCATTGTTAAAACTCTATTAAATCTTAGTTATGATAATATTCTAACTAACTTTTACTTCATAGTTTTTTAAATTATTACCAGTAATAATTTTAATGCAATCAAACGGAAACATAGATACTAAAATTGATTGCTTATTAATTATATGCTAACAAATTAGTTTTAATTATTAATTAAAACTTGCCCTAGTTCCCCTCCGACCCAAATTCATGAAACCGTCAACAATAAAGCAATGAGGACAATGAGTGTTAAACCATCGTCTTTATCCACTCTCCCGTGCCCACATGAAGCCATCAACGAAAACAAAGTCACAACAGGAGCATGCTAATGAGCATAACCCTCATTTTTCTCCCCTTTTTGGCGCACTCTATTCATGTAAGTTTGGTAAATCCGCCAAACTATCGAATTCAGTATATCTAGATTTAGGGCATTGGGCTGAAACATAGTTGAAATGGGATTTAAAAATCTTTAAGATTTATTCTGACGCATTTGACAGTTTAGCAAGATTTATGCTAAATCCATCGTAAAGTTGGCAACCAAATAGCCCCAAAATTTCTAATGCTGATCGCCGTGTAATTTATAACTTACTTCACATGATACGCTTATTAAAATTATTTTACGAGACAGTCAATTGAATTTCTGTGATAGTTTCGTTAAGCAAAATCCAAATAAGAAAAAAAAAAAACTAAGGAAAATACCACGCCTAAAATCAACAAATCAAAATACCCATAAAAATCTGCCCAATACATCGCGTGCAAAAACCAATCGGACACATAGAGAGAAACCCCATTCAATATCTTCATCAATAACAACAAAGCGCATTCAATGAATATCATAACAAGGATCTAGAGAGACAGAACTGAATCTACCAGAACTAGAGCTGATCTGCAAGCCTATCTGAGAGGACCTGTGTGCATTTCCAGAAATAGGGTTTGCGTGAGCAGTCGAACCAGCAGTGTGGTTACAACTAGCAGAGACAACGGGTTCATCGGAGTGATCGGAGAAGTAGCTGACCGCCGAAGATCTTGGTCTGAGCTTGGATTTGTATGCCGTGGCCGGAGAGGAAAGAGGCGGAGCATTGGTGAGATCGCACAGTGGTTTTCTTCTTGGACGCCTGCTGGGCTGAACATCCATCTAAGCTGGTAACTTACAGAATGCCAGTTTTAACACTTTCAGCAACTCCCGCCCATTATACATACATAGATATATATATATAGAGGGGCATTTACATAAATACCACCCAATTCTTATGTATTTACATATCTATCACCTAAATTTTTGTCATTTATGTAGGAAAATGTGTAGTAATATTTTTTATGTGAAATGAAATATTTGAGTTATATAAATGTAAAAAAATTAAAATTTAGGAGTTAGATATGTAAATACCTGAGAATTGGGTGTTATGAATATAAATACCACTTTATATTATTTTATATTAAACTCAAATACTTTCATAAAAATATTATAATATGTAATATCAATTAGTATGCAAAATATTTTTAAAATTAAAAATTCAAAAATTTTGATAAATAATTTTCATACAAGAAAGTATATATAATTTCATGTTTTATCATTTTAAACCCTAAAAATAGAACTCATAACAAATTCTCCATTTAAGTCTAATAATTCATGCTTGACATTATCATTTTCATTATTGTTAACACTTGTTTCACAAGACTTTTCTTCTTATCTTTAACTACTTCTTGAGATTCTTCTTCGCAATTTCTTCGTTTAGTCGATGCTAAAATGCATAATTATCATTTTATATTTCAAATGTTTTATAAATCTTGATAAATAAATGCGAGCAAGTCCATAACATCATAACAAATATTCAACAGAGCGACAAAAACAAAAATACAATCGAAAATAGAGCAAAGCAAAAGTAATTTATAAACTTGGCCTCGAGTTCTAAGAACATTCGTCATGGGACTAAATACGTGCATACCACTAACATAATGCATTGGAGGAACATAACCATTTGCAATGGACTATTAAGTCGTTTGATTCTTCAATGACTACGACAACATATTCAATTTTTTTCATCATGAAAATAGATTTCTATAAAAACAATGATTAAGACTCTAATGAAGTAATCTTGCAAAAAAATACATTTCCTTTATTTGCAATGCTTCGAATTTGGCCTGGACAGCCGAACTTCCATCATCTTCTTTATACATTGTATACGCAATTCGAAACATCTCTGAATGATTGAAGCTAATTGCAATGGCAAACTCCTCGATCCGACTTAACCTGAGCCTTAGGAGATGAAAAAGAGCGTCTCCTTGTCCGTTTTTCTTTAACATTACTCGTGACTTTGTTTTAGGCCATCATCAAGGCTATATTCGTCATGAGGCTCCTCGAAGCATTATCATTACTTACCAAATATCTTAAAACAAAACAAAACGTTCATTTGAATAATCTAATTCTCGTCATTTGCGAGGCTCTGATACCACTTTGCTAGAAATTTAAACATGTGAAAAGAAATAGATTTGTCATACATACAAACAGAGGAAAAAAATTTAAAGGTACAGACAAGTCAAACTCTCTTCAAAAATCCTCATCTATTTAATGCATGCAATATACAAAGTGAATTTTCTCTAATTTCATGCAATGTAACTCCTTGAAAACATGCATATACAAAAAAATCTTCTTTTTTTACAATTTTTAAAAGCAAAACCAAATCTTTTTTGTTTCACATCATTTTGCATGTAAAACACTCACAAAACAGTTTACTCCACATATAAGAATGAATTTACAGTATCAGCCAGTCAGAGGTAAGGTTCTCAAAATTGGGAACTTCTTTTATTTCATAGGAAAGGCTGTCCAATGCCTCATAAATCATAGTTGAGCATAAATGAGACTTATCAGCAACATAAAAGGAGTGAGCTTTACCATTAATATCAATCCAGCTAACACCAGGAGTCTTTCTCAATCCTTTCGTCATCATTCTTCCCCTCACTTCTGCAACTAAATCCCATCTTCCAAAACAAGCATGAAAATTTGAAAGAGAAACATAATTAGAAGGATTCTCTGGTTCCATTTGAACCAGAAACTTCCCAACCAAATGTTGAATTTCATGGTTGTTATGAGACGCAGCAGCTCCGAAAAGAGCTCCCCAAATGCTCGAACTTGGCTCAAATCTCAACGAGCTGACCAAATCCAAAGCTTGTTCTAACCTGCCAGCTCTGCCCAACATATCAACCATGCATGAACACATCTCAGAACTGGGAACAACGCCATGATTTCTCACCATTGAGCTGTAAATCTCCAAACCTTCTTCCACCAAACCCGCTCGGCTACAAGCAGAAAGAACTGCAACAGCAGTTATATGATCCAGCTTAATCCCAAGTCTGGACATTTTCTGAAACCAAATGAGAGCATCTCTCCCCCTGCCATGATTCCCATAGCATGAGATAATAGAGCTCCATGAAACAGCATCTTTAAGCCATGATTCATCATTAAAAACCTTTCTTGCGGCAACCAAGCTCCCACATTTAGAATACATATCAATCAAAGCATTGCTTACATGAGTTTCAGCATTCAAGCAATGCCTGAAAGAGAAACCATGGATTTGCTTCCCCTTATCTAAAGCAGCAAGAGATCCAACTGCAGGGAGAACAGTTACAACAGTGACTTCATTGGGCACAATCTTATCAACATAATTCATTGAGCGGAATAGCCTCAGAGCATCATTAAACCCTCTGCTATCTACATAGCCGGCAATAATGGCTGTCCAAGTGAAGACATTTCTTGTGAGCACGTGATCAAATACACGCCTCCCGATCGTCAAGCTCCCACCTTTGCAGTAAAAGCTTATCAGGCAGCTCCCAACATGAAGCTCTGAACCGAATCTAAGCCCCTGCCTCACAATGTAGCCATGAATCTGTCGGCCAAGAATCATGGCACCAGAATCTCCTCTAGTGCAGAGAGGAAGCAGAGCCGATATAGTGAATCCATCAGGCTTTATTCCCTCCAACTGCATTTCTCTTACAAGCTCCCATTCTCTACCACCATCCAGATTAACAAGATCTGATATCAAAGCATTCCACGAAGCAACATCCCTGACAGGAATTTCATCAAACACCTGCCGGGCATCATCTGGACGGCCGCATCTGACATACAAACCCATTAGAGTGTTAGCCAACACTGTATCCCAGCCAAAACCTAGCCTTTTAACAAGAGAATGAATAGCACTGCCATTTCTGGCGTACAGAAGCTCTGTCAAAGCTTTAGCGACGATGGCAAGAGTGTAGCCGTCGGGGGAGTCGCCGGAATCAACGCGTAAGTTGTGGAATGTGGTGAGGACTTGAAGGCAGCAAGAATTGTTTGAGAAGGAAGCGAGCAGAGAGTTCCAGAGGAAGATATTGGGGACGGAACAGTGGAGGAAGACGAAGTGGCAAAGGGAGGGTAAGCCGAAGAGGGAGTATGCGGAGATGAGCACCGAACATATGAGGGGATGATGGTGGAGGCCAAGAATGGTGGCGCGCGCATGAGCTTTCCTGGCGAGCTGGAGGGAGCCTGAGCCGGCGGCGACTTTGCGGAGGACGCGGAGAATGGCAGGCGAAGAGTCGGTGAGAGGACACAGCATTGAACAGGGTACTGCAGTAGGGTCTCCTTTAGTTGGAATTTTTCTGTGAAATTTTTTTGGAAATTTTTAATATTGGGATATTCTGATAAAAGAAGAAGGATTTATTCCAAAGCAATTACATATATTTTAATTCGCATTAAATTTGATTTTTTTATGGATTTCTATTTTCCATTATACTAGTCATGAAATGCTTGATAGGAATTTTGGATGGCTAAGATTAAATGAATATATATGTGTGTGAGTGTGTGCGTGTGTGAGCACGCACACCTGTATCGTGGTCAGTTGGTAGAGCAATCTTTTTGAAGATCTTAAGTCCCCTCAATTCATGAGTTTGAATCCCCCCGTGGGTGGATAGGTTGTGGTACTCGA
>NEWO01000031.1:41481-104610 GCA_003013225.1 Phalaenopsis aphrodite
AAAAGTGATTACAAACAAGCCCTTAACTTCTGAGAAAGTCGCGGAACAACTCAAAATTGCAGGAATGAACTCCTATAATCAATTTCAAAGAGGAATGTAAAATACATTTTAAACATTTACCAAAAATAACCCTCATTTCAAAAATAGAATATTTTATAAAAAGCACATAACATCAGCATGAAGAACAGAAGCTAAAAGAATGCATGAGTTTCCTTCAAAAACATAAAGAATTTTGTAGAAAAACCAAAGAGAAAAAAAGGAATTGCACTGAAATACAAAACAAACTTGAATATGCTCGAGTCAAGGAAACATACCGAGTGTGCTTACGGTGTTGTCGATGCCAGATGGCTTCCCATGTAAAATCTTCTCACCTTCAAATGCCCATTTGTTCACCAGATCTAGATTACTGGCCGATAAAGTTAACCAACCACTTCTCTCCCCATCGACTGAAACTGCGGTGGTGAGCGAAAGAAAAGCTGATGCTAGTGCAACGCAGAATGAGGCAGATGATCCCAAACCAGAACCTAAAGGAAGCTCAGAAGTAATAGCCACTGTTGCAGGCTTGTACCTTGAAGAACAAAATATAAAAAAGCCTCCAAAATTTAGAACTTATATAATACCACTCAATTCCTATATATTTACATATCTAACACCTAAACTTTGCTTTTTAAATTTAGTCCTCCCAAATCTTTCACAACACATAAAAAAATACAACCTTTTAACTTTTAAAAAGTGAAATAAACCTTTTCATTCGCATGTAAGATAGTATGCATGTAAAAATTGAAGTATAGATTTTAGATATGTAAATACATTGAATTGAGCGGTGTGTATGTAAATCTACCAACTAACATCAACAAGAGGATTAAATGAAAAAGCTTTAAGAAAATTTAAATACATACCCATGAATTGAGGTGTATAGATAAAGAAAAGCACAAATTCCTGAAGTGAGCCAAAGCTTATCTTCGGGGATGCTCTTCTCCTTTACTAGACTCAAAATAAGCTCCAAACGATCTTCGGAACATGATTGTAGGATCGGAGGAAGGGTGTCTATTGTGCTAAATGCTTCTTCTAATCTTTGAGATGGCCAAGAAAACACTAGACCCATATCTTTGAGCTCAAGCTCAACTGATACTTGGTTCTCTGATAAACAAAAAAGATTAAATTTGGAAACATATTAATTTATAATAATAATTTTCTTTTTAAACTATAATAAAAACAAAGATACAGAATTTTAAAATTTTTAATCTATAAACCCTCATACAATAGTACAAGAAGCATTGATATCCTAAAGATATGTACTCATCACCATATGAAAATGAGTTCCATTTAGGAGAAATTAAGTCTAAAAAATGTAACTACACTGTATTTTTATGAAAAAAACATCTATGCACATACAACAGAAGTATACTCCTTATTAAAAACATGCACTTTTATTAATGCTGTTCATACAAGTTGCAAATTTAGGAAAGCTAATGTTTTGAAACAGCTAAAAAGCTAATTTTTTTGATGAGTTTTTAATCGAAAAAGTGACTAGCTTGTTGACAATTATGTCCTCAAATCATCAATGGATGCAACAAATATCAAATAGATTATATCATCATTGTTTAAAGGATCAACAGTTCTCTGAATTTTTTCTTTAATAAAATTTGTATATATATAAGAGAACCGATGCTAGTTTACTAATTGAGTTTTCTACTTCTCATCATGCTCAACTTCTCTAATGGAAATGGAAAAATTGTGATTAAATTGGAATTGCATGACCATCAACGATAAGATTATTCTGTAAGAGAAAATTTTCATGCTTTTGCAGATAAAAGAATGAAATAAATGAAAATAAAATAAAATAAAATAGAGGAAGGATTAGAGGATTTGTGCTGAGTACCAATAATCAATAGTGGTTCACCAAAAGCAAAAAAGAAAAAAAAAAAAGATAAACCTTTAACATAATATTTAGGCTAAAATCAATCATAAACTCCAATCACAAGTAAAATCAATCTAGATTCGTCTTCCTTAACAGACTAGTTGTAATCCATATTTATTGTAGAAACAAAAAACTACACAGATCGCAATCAGATGACATGAATAGAAGCGAACCTGAAGGCGGCGGCAGCCGGAATAGCACGTGGGTATATAGATCAATAGCCGCAGCAATGGCGGTAGATCCATGCACGACGGCATGTTCCCCGGCGAGGATAATCTTCCCCGGAGCACGACTTCTTACCTCCATTTTTGCCTCTCGGAGAAAAATATGCCGACAGCCTGATATCTCTTCACCTGTCTTATTTGAACCGAACTCGATTGGATTGCTTCCTAAACTATCCCTTTCAGGATTAAAACCCTAGGTGCTGTTTACAAGCAGTATTTGACCAGGCCAAACAGTAAAATCAGAATAATCAATCCCGTTTCACCTGAAAGAATCTTATATCCGGTGGTTGGAGATGAAGATGAAGTTAAATCCGCAAGTCTCGCATGAGGTCTCTCATCTCCTCCACACACCGCTGGTGAAGCGCCATGCTTCCTCCCGCGAGCTCACAGCGCCGCGAATCGCGCGCTTCGCTCCCTTCCTGTCGAGGATTTTGAAGGCCAGGAATTTTGGGGGAGGAAGACGAGGGTTTTTTATGAATTATGTATGTAGGATTCCCCATTTTTAAAATTAGGTCATTTACATAGATAGCACAGAGGTTTTTTGTATTTACATATTTCATATCTAAACTTTTTTATTTACACACACAGCACTATAAGCACGTGTTAAGAGTGAAATGCACCTTTTCGTGTATATGTAGAAAGTGTGTATAAAATGGAAAAATTATTCCATACGGATCGGTGTCCGCACGCACCTTGCGTGCGGACACCGATCCGGACCGTAAGTCACCTGATTTACGGTTCTGATGTATTTCGGTGGGCCCCACCTAAATTTTTTTAATTTTTAAAAAAAAAACGGAAATAATCCTGATCGTAGATCACCGTGATCTACGGCCAAGATCGAACACCGCATGCAGAGATGCATGCGGTGTCCGCACGCAATAATCCCTCTATAAAATGAAAGTTTAAGGGCCCGTTTGGGGAAGCTGAGAAGTGTGGCGGCGTCTTTTAAATATGTCGCATAACCGTTTGGTTTTTGTGTTTTTGAAAAACTCTGTCTGTTGCGTTTGAGTTTTTTTCATTAAACGCAAGCTGCTCGTCGACCCCCGCGGTTGACCCGCAGACCGCATTTCAGGATAAAACGCTTATCCTGAAACGCACAAACTGACCCAAACAAACCCTAACTGTGAACTATGTAATTACAGAAAGAATTTAGTGCTATGTATGCAAATTTCTCTTTTAAAATTGGGACATTTACATAAGTAGCACATTTGTTTTTGTATTTACATATTTCCTATATAAACATTTAGATTTACAAACATATCACTCAAAGCTTTAATATCATATAAAAAATAATATTATTATCACAAATTTAAAGCATCAAAGTGTTATATATGGAAATATAGAAGTTTAGATATGAAATATGAAAATAGATAATAATTTTTTGCTACGTAAGTAAAGTTCTCTTTTTAAAATAGGAAGATTTTCATATATACCACTTAATTTTATTTAATTATATATCTATCACCTCAACTTCAATATATATATATATATATCACATGCGTGCACTCACATCATAATTTCTAAGCATGAAAATGTTGGGTAATGTGAAGACTCGGTCCATCGAATTTAATTAGCTTTTTAATTAAGTATCTCACCTATCGCTCTCATAATTTCTATAAATAGTGTCTTTTGGTTTAAAAGAAATGCATGTCAAGCAAGACCAGGTTAAGTCATCTTGAGAGCTAAGAAAAAGAGAGGAAGAGAGAGAGAGAGGAAAAGAGAGAAGAAAATATAGATTTTCTTGTGAACGTCAAGACATTCGACGGTGTAATTCCTCGAAGAAATAAATTCTCTGCAGCTCAATGGACGTATGCAAATTTATCGAATCATGTAAATATGTGTCGCTCTGGTGTTTTTTCTTCGTGCAATTTTTTCTCATTTCATTTTTTGCTTTATTGTCGTCGTTTTTCGCAGCAGAAAAGTGGTATTTCACTTTTAAAAATAATAATAATAATAGTTTTACATGAAAATTTTGTAGGGGTATAAATGTAAAAAGTAACGTTCAATTGTTTGGTATTTATGGCTCATTTTAAAACTAGTTTTTTTTTATTTATTATGCATATTATATGGTAATTATTAATAATAATTATCTAATCATATTAATTTTCCATTAACAAAATTATATTTATGCTTTATTTTGATTTTATTCAATACACCTTTTTCATGCATAAATTTGTGAAATCAAAATGTGATAAATGTAAATATCAAATATTAGGCACTAAATATGTAAATTCAAAGAAATTATCTGGTACATATGTAAATTTTCCTATACTTAATTAGTTTTATAAGTTAGTAATTATTGAGTAATTAAGATGTTAACTTGTGATGATTATGCATTAATTTACATAAAAACAATTAATGTAGCGTTTAATAATTCATATTCATTTAAAATATATCAATTAAAATGAATTTATTTTTTTAATCTAATTTGTTAAATTTACAATTAATATATAATTAGTTTAATAAATTACATATTTTTTTAAATATCTCTTAGTTGCTGATAAGTTATGTTTTAAAAAAAACAATTGTCGTCACTCCCAATCAATTCTTATTTTTTGTGCCCCAATTATTTCATACGGACGGCGTATGCAGAGATGTATGTATTGTTCGATCTCCACAATTTATCAGAGCAAAGTTGTATTTCGGTGACCCCATTTTTTTAAAAAAAAAGACAAAACCTTTCATTAACGGTGGAGATCGGTGTCCGTATGCAATAATTTTTCTGGTAATTTTTCTTTAGATACCAATTAATTTTATGTATTTACATATCTAACACCTAAGCTTCGTGTCAAATAAATGCCAGTTACATATGAACGAAAAAAATATAGTTGACTTTATTGATATTTTGGATGTGATATGAAAGGCTAAACAAATATAATATATAAAAATTAAAAAAGAATTGAGTGTTAGATATGTAAATACATAGAAATTTTGGTGATGAATCTAATGAATGAGATAAAAAGAAGCTATTTTCTTAAAAATAATTACATTAAACGTGTGAATATCATTTAAATTTATTCCAAAAAAAATTAAGTAGTCTAAATCTACAAAAAAAATTTAAATAAAATATCAACATAAATCTCTTTAAATATCAATTTTTTTTTAATCATAATAATCTTGAGATGTTACAATTTTTTTTTTAATTTATAGCAAACTTGAGTAAATAAATAATGAAAAACAATAATTGATTGACCAACATGAACCGACAGACCGAGAAAAAAAATATTACGTCCATAGTTCAGATGCAAGATACGTCACGACAACAGTTGCGATCAACCAGAAAGAGCAGGGAAGAAAAAAAAGACATTCGATAGATCATAAACGTTGTCCGGCCGTAGCTTGCGTCCGGATTCCAGACGTAATATTTTATCTAGATTGAGCTTCAAATTTCCTTGGATTTTCAATATTTATAGTTTCAAAATTTGCATCTGAAAAAAATAAAAAATGAGATTTTTTTAATAATTCTTTTAATGTCATTTAGGCTAAAATTCCAAAACGCGTCTATCATAAACCATTCAACATGCATCCAAAATGCCTTGATGACTACAAATTTAATAATTTGGTGCTTATTAATTTTTTTTTCTCACTTATATACCTTATTTAATTACAAAACAAAAAAAAAAAATAAGTGCCATTTGATCTTTAAACCACTCTCCCAATTTATTTTAATATAATTTAATAATTCGATTTCAGCTTATTTAAGCCAAAACCTAAAACCATTTTGGCATCACCAAATTCTCACTTATATACTTTTTACATCATTATTAATGAATATTTACTTAATAAATTATATTAGAATATACTTATAAAAAACTATTTAAAATTTAAAATATAAGATCTTAGAAACTAAAATAATTAAATAAAAAATATTAAAATATATCATGTTTTGATTTAAAGTTGTATTGACTTGAAGTTAGATACTCATTTGATTATCTGTCATTTATCTTATATATATATATATATATAAATGACATAATCAAAATATGGAAAGGCTAAAGAATCTGAAAATTAGGATAAAAAAACATAATAATTATAACAATAATGATAGAATATTCAGTGAAGCTTGCTTGCAATTACTAATCTGCTCAAGATTAATCAGAAGATTAGAATTAGAATTAGAATTAGAATCTTAAAAAAAAAAAAATTGCAAAAAAGGAGCAGTAGAGAGTTATGTTTGGAGTATTTAATAATAATATACATGGAAAATACTTGGAAGGCATGAGTGCCTAAATCATCAAACCTCCCCCCAAAAAGGAAAAAAGAAAGCTACATAGATGACTAATAGCTCTTAATTTCAACATTTTGTTAAATCTGAAAGCTGCATCATAATATCAAGGCAAAAAGGCCAGGCAGCTGCTTCCAGATTCAAAACTGGTGCAGAAGGTGCCAGAAAGCTTGTCACCCTGAGAATAAGAACAAGAAGCTCAATTCTATAATAATCATAAGCCCCACCACAACAATTAAAAAAAAAAAAAACCTTGTCATCTTCTTCATTCTCCAGCCCTGCGCCTCTTCCCTGCTAGTGAGTAGTGCACAATGTAAAATAAAACTCAAGGGGGGTTCCTAACTCAACAATATCTTTGGAATTGAGTCGGGATCGAGCTCCCAACACTCCTGCTGCTTCCCAGATTCCTCGATAGTTCGTCGAAATGCCGGTATCAGATGCGAGAATCTCAGGCATTCTTTTATCGGTATCTTGACATCGGACAAGCCGCCGGTCTCAGCAGTAAAAAAATTCTTGTAACCTTCGACTTTAGTCAAGCTCACTGCTCTTATTACAGATTCATTCCGTTGGACGATCTCCACAAGCGAGTAATCAGCAGCATTTCCAATATCTTTGGAAGTCAACATAAGGCTCCAATTCTTATATAAAGCCCAAACCTCACCACTGTTTGGATATATCTCATACAAATCATTTTTCTTGATCGATTTCGCGTGAACCACATGAGAGAACGCATCGGTCGTATAGAACCGTTCGGTGCCCGACGCAACTTTGAATGTTCCGCAGCCGAAAGGAAGGCCATTTTTTGACCACAATTTCTCGTATTGTGTCGAGGGTGAGTGTTCAAGCCACTTAATAATAACAAAGCCGGCCTCTTCCCATTCAACTTTTTTTATCCAAGCATAGTAGTTAGGAAACTCAACTATTTCACTATAAAGTGCCCAAATCTGACCTTTCGCAAACTTGTCATCTGATCTCAGATTATGAAATTCTGAATTTTTTTGCTCTTCTCCATTAAAGCTAGAGTCTTCTTCATCATCTTCATTACTTTCTACACCTAAGCTACCAGAACCTGTAGTTTCATTTCTCCTATCAGTATTGTCAGGTTTCTCTGGATCCACAGGGTGCTGTTCTGTTGCGTCATCTGATTTATGGAGTATATCTTCTGAAGTAACACTAAAATGGCCTCTGATCCTACTATTAACTGAACAGCCTGCGAGTTTATCTTCAACAGAATTAGCACTAACAGTGTCTGTGACCTTCAGCAGGCTCTCCGGTAAAGCAGCTGGATCGAGCTCAAAAGAATCTCTTGGAATTCCTTCTCGTTCTTCGTGGAGACTGTAATGAGGTATACAATGAGAGAATTTGAGCAATTGCCCGCCTGGTATCATGGTGTTTTGTTTATCATGAACCGGCGCAAACACGTATCGAAATCCTTTCACTTTGAACAAATTGCAGACAGTGATGTCTTTGCCATATGAAAAATCTGAAACAACTTGAACAATTTCATATTCATAATTTCTGGACTTGTTTACAGCAGAGCTCCATCCTATATCCCAGTCTTTGAAAAGGGCCCAAACCTCCCCCTTCTTTGGGTAGAAACTGTAATTATCTTTTCTAATATCCTCTGAAAAAACAAGATGTGAGAACATTTGCTGGCTTTTTGTACTACAGGCCTTTCCTTGAGTAAAATTACCACAAGAAATTGGAAGTCCAGCTGCAACCCAAGCTTTCTCTGCTGCACTCGTTGGATTGTTCTCTAACCAGATGTACTGCAGCCTGAAGCTTGAAACAAAAGGTTTCTGAATCAGAGCATAATACCGAGGCATTCCGTCGTCATCATCATAAACAGCCCAAACCTGATTCTCAGCAAATCTACTTTTATTCCTCTCTTCATCGAAGTCAAAAAATTCTGGGTCGGGGTAAGAGAAGGAAGACGAAGCTTGCTGCTTTCTGGATTTTGTCGGAACAGCAGAAGTTGAATTTGAACTTTTTTTAACTTGTTTTTCATCTTTCTTATGAACTGTTTCCTCCATTACTCTATCTTGAACACTCACCTTTTGTAAATTATCTTGACAAGGATTCTCGTCTTTCTGCTCCGGCTTAATCCCATCTTCAGAAATAGGAATCTCACTTTTTTTCACCTTCACACCATTCGGTACTACAGGAGATGAGATGTCCTGGTGTTTACTGCCAAATGAACCAATTTTTCTTATTCTTTTACGATGGGGCACAGAATCCTCATCTTCGCTTTCGGCTTCTCTATAAGTGACATTAATTTTGGACCGTGTTGACCTTCTTGGATACCTGCTGCTTGTTGGTCCACCATCAAGCACAGTTGGTTCTACCTCTGAAATACTATCCGCAGAATTATTTTCAGTAGAATCACTTTCAGCAGATTCTGAGTCTGTAGAGTTTACTACAACCCTCCTATTCCTCCTCATCCGGCGAGCATTACCTGATGGCTTATTCTCCGGTTTAGAATTTTCAGACTTCTGCTGATTAGTAGCCATACCATCCCCGCAAGGCTCAGCCCTTTCTTCCTCGTTTCCAGATCCATGTTGAGGTTTGGTAGCAGCAGGTTTTGCAGGTTGTGATGCACGAGTTTGGCTCCCATGATTATAAGAGCGCTGACCTGGAACAGGCATCTCATTTAGACCAGTGTGGCTCCGTGTGAACCCAGAACTTGAACCAGGAGGTGGAATGTTTTCAGGACTCACTTCAAATGCATAAAATTTCTTGAAGCATTTGTGACATTGGACCTCTCTATTCAACCAAGGGCGAGCATATTGGAATCTGTTATTACAGAAAACACACATGGTCCAAAAACATTGTGAAGCATAGAACATGGATGGTAGCTGCTGATCCTGAGGTCTTAGTCCACTAAATTGAGTATTTGAAACATTAACCGTAGCAGCTGTATACCTCCTAGCATTTCTAGAATTCTGAGAGGAATGCCATGAAGCCCTCATTTGTACTCTTCTCTTTGCATCATAAACTTGGCGGTCAGCTTGATTGGACAATACCTTATATGCTTCGCCAACAAACTTAAAGGCAGCTTCTGCACCGGCAAATTTGTTCTTGTCCGGATGAAGCAGAAGAGCGAGCCTGCGGTATTGCTTCTTGATCAATGCTTCGTCAGCTGATGCCTCTACCTGAAGAACTCCATAATGGTCCGTCTGACCATTTACTAAGTTTCCAGCAGAGCAATGGACCTCGCAAACAGTAAGCATGTGAGATGCATTCTCAATTTCTGGGTAAAGTTGCAAAGCTTTAAGCAGAAGTTTTTTTGCAACGACAAAATCCCTGCCGAGCATCTTGTTTTCAGCGATTTCCTTTGCTCTGGTAGCTTCCTCTTTATTGCAGTCCATTTTCCAATAATCACAAAATTGACATGTAAGCTGCACTGCTTAAGATGAACCTCACTACTTGTTCATGTATAGTTAGTCAACTTGTAAACCAAAAGAGAGATCTATCATATCCACCAACACAATTTCAGACTACAAAAACTTATTACCATATTGCAAGCAGTTTGAAGTAAAAAATTTCCAAAGAACTAAGGCACCTGCAAGTAGAAGTCAAGAGAATGATGAGAGAGAGAAAACATTTTACATGGAAATTATTATCAAGGGGTGTGGTAGTGACACATAATCCCGTGAGCACACGCATATAAATTTTCAAAAATAAAAGGGGAAGAAAATGAAAAGATTAAACAGTTAAAAAAACAACATTAAGCACTTGTAAAAAATGTATGATTTACAACAAAATCAGCAACAATATACGAACATAGAATATAAATTCATAAAAATCAACGATGAGCTTTCTGAACACACCATCAAGCTTCTTCAACCTTGAAAATGATTTGAAGTAGTACATTACGAAATTACACCAAAGACCAATCTCTTTGCAGTTGTCACTACATGTCCTTAAAGTTGTGATTTGTTGGTAAGAATTAAGTTTAAAAAAAAAAATACTACTGATCTCAAAATTACATGCTGAATGGTTGGTTTGGGTGTAATGGATAAGAAATTGATTTTACAAGGAAATTAGAGCATATGGATATTTCATTTTATGATTCCTAAAGCAGAGTGAAAAGCTTTAGTATTTCCAAATGATGGAGATCTGCAAGTATTTCTCATTCAAAACATCAATAATCTGAACACATTTAGTTTCATTATTTGTTAGATTTTTACCAAGTAATTTTAATTAAATTTAAATGCTTAAATATGATTGTGACGATGTGACAACAGTAAATGAGATCTATTACCGATTATTTCAATATCTTGGTTTAGTTCATTAAAAGTTCAGAGTTGAATGGATAAAATGGCTGGAAAGTTTAATGGTATGGCAGCAAGTTGCAATGGTTTCTCAACTTGTAAGTTGCAGTAGTAAAATAATGGGCGCCAAAAAAACTTGAAAGAGTTATAAATTATTTTGTTTATATCATACAATCTCAGATGGAAGATGCATTGTTTCTGTATAGATATGGGATTATCAAGTTCGATCTTTTCAGAACGGTTGCTTATTGAATCGATATCAATCTCAGATGGAAGAACCGATCACTACGAGTTAGCTTATTGTTGGTTTCACAAAGATTCAGATCAGTGTTAACATCCTCTCCCAAATCATCCTGTTTCAAAATTAGTTTTTTTTGGATCTGGTGATGTTAAAGACTAAATTTCCTATGTTTTTACATATATAACACCTAAACTTAACTTTATACTTTTATACCACCCAAATATTTCATTTATATCACCCATATGGTTTTATTTCAGATATTTTAAAAAAAGATAAAAGTAAACAGTACATAAACAAGAAAGAGCATATTGAACACAACTGTTATAATCCTAAGCAATAAATTTACAAATCTAACACCAGTTATATAAATACAAAGGAATTGGGTGGCATAAATTTAAGTGTTTAATGACTGATATAAAAATTTAATGCAATAAAACGATGATGGAAACTTCCAGTTATCAATCAAATGCAGCTGAAAAAATAATGCAAAATTAAGCTAGATTATTTCCAACTCAAACCATAACTGGAAATGTATGGAATCAGGTTTGCAATATGATGAGCACCTTTTACATTTTACCAGGAAGATAAACATTGTTCCAGATTACTCAAGCCATTGACAAGAAAATTAAAAAACAGGTCAGGGAAATTCAACTCCTCCATAAGCCAGTTAGCTTTCCAAAAGAAAAGATTGACCTCACCCAAATTCCCAAAAATGTACTTCTCAGCAATATCTCTAACTTTAATCACACATTTTCATGTTTTAGAGTCCACAATTACCTAAATCGATGCATTTGTTTAGAAACGAAGATTTCCTTGGTGATGGCACAAGCAAAACAAATTATCATGAATTTAGCCCATAGACCCCTTCAAAGCAAGACATGAAAAGCACTGCTTGGTAAAATAAGCAAATTAAAATAACATGGCATGCAATACTTTATCAAACTGGTTGTATGAATAAATAATAACTCGCAAAACTCCACAAAAATATAATTTGCATGCAAGAAGCAAAAGTTCTCAGGCATCAAACTTCTTTAGCAAATATTTGCATATATCAATTTTCTTTAGCAAAAGTTCCCAGACATGCAATACTTCAGAATTCTGCAGCACACATTAATTTTCTTTAGCAAATATTTGCATATATAGACAGACAACTCAAATGCATTACTTATCAAAGAAAGAGTGAGTATATAATAATAAATTTGATTTATGATGATACCATATTAAAGTAATATTCAAATTTTGATGTGATCTCACTCAACTTCACTTAGGGTCTGTTTGGCGCAGCTGCAGCTTCTACCTAATTCCTATGTTTTTTCTCCCTATCCCTCCTTTCATTATTCACCGGAATCATTTTCCCCAAGGAGTCGTTACAATTGCTTGACTACTTCCTTATTTGTAGCACCTACTTGATTTCAAACAGCCCCTTCAATGCACTAAATAAATTTAGCCTTAAAGTAAATGCAGGATAGAATAAGCTTATAGAACCCTATTGCTTACCAACAAATGTAAGCATTTTCCCTTTTTCTGCCCTATGATGACCCATTTCTAATAAAAAATTCATATGATTAAAAATAAGGCGGATAGCTGGCAAACCAAAAAAGAGGACCTAGAACGATCAAATTCCTGGGCAATCTTACCCAGAGTCAGGAGCTTCCTCATTAAGGCGGCTAGGGCCTCGGAGCACTGTTTTAGCTGGTCGGGTGAGAGGCAGATGGGCAACTACGGATTGGAGCAGAGAACTGCAGGGTCGAAAGAGCGGCCAGAGCCGACGTTTCCGGCTCCCGATGAGGTAGGAAAGAAGTGAGCGGGGGCTGAGGCTCCGACCATCATTGGCCTTCGCCATCGATGGCAGATCGCAGAATCAGAAACACAACCAAACAAAAGGCGGAATCACAACAAATAGGAGGGCACCTGGGTAAAATGCCGAAGGAGCTAAGCAAGGGCCGCGAGAGCGAAGCGGGGCCGCGGGGTCGATACCGCGACCCGCTTTTCGCTCAGATTCGTGGCCGCCGCAAATAAAACGCCCCGCTTTTCGCTCAGATTTGCGGCCGCCGCAAATAAAATGCCCCGCCAAACGAGCCTTTCAAGCCGCGCCAAACGGACCCTTGGTTGGTTCATACGATCGTCCATCTATAAAGCTCGCAGTTGAGGGTTCTTGCAGTAGTTTGATATATTTGAAAAGGCTGGTATTGTACAGCATTGCAATTTACTTCATGTCGAATTTACTGCAATTTAAATTTTTTTTTGATGATTTCTCATTAAATATTTATGTGGAGTAAATTTCTCATCTATTCGATTTACATCAAATGAAGATTAATTCATATTTTAATTAATGGTTTTAAAAACTGCAAACACCATATTAATTTGTGTGATCTTCATTTATTGCATCATTTAGTTGTATTTCAAACCTAAACTCAGAAGCATCTGACACTTGAGAAGATAAAACATCTCCAGTGAGTTTCTCCTTCGAATTGGTAAAAAACCAATCTCAATTAAATTTCTTTTCCATTTACTTTCTACTTCCCATCTTTAAATTCCTTCAAAGCAAGCAGAGCCTAAAGGTTGCTTTCTTATGACTGCGCTAAAATGTTACCTCTGATGTTGCCATCCGGTGGCATACGTGTCAAATGCAAAACAAGTAAAAAATGAAACAGAGAAGGAGAAAGAGCAGAATAAAAGGACCAATTTCCCATGCCTCTCAGGCCACATGATTTAAACAGCCAAATGACCTAAAGGGTGACAATAATCAAGGATAAAAATTTATTAGAATGTTAAAAAGAAATTTCAACAGGCCATCAATCACTTCACAATGGATAGAAATCAAGTCTAAACAACGAATAACATTTCACATATATTTCACAAACACTGCCATATAAGTCTTAGAATAAACAAGTAGCTAAACTAAACAAAGAGATAAATGACATCACATACAATATTAGTACAATCAAGTTCTCAGGTTATAATAAATTTATTCTCAGAATAAAGGAAAACCATGTAAGCATTTAGATATTCGATGGGATGAAGATAAATGAAGGCATTGTTTGCATAATAGGCGATTCCCAATAATATAATAAAAGCACGGCTTGCATTCAAGAACAGTCAAATAAACTCTACAAACAGCCCTTCCCACCATCAATTTTTATAGAAATTAAATCTTTCATCGAACATGTCAAAAAATAAAAAAATTAGCATGTTAAATAGAATTCCTCCTAAGAATATAAATCCATATTCCACCAATCAAAACAGTCCAAATAAACACTACAAATTATCAAGACTCCAAGAATTTAATTTCAAACCATTTGGAAGTTTCCACATGTGGCAGAAATAGCATCATGAAATCAAACCAACCATTCAAAAAAAAAATTATGTATCCAATTGATAATAAAATAATCATAAAAGTTTTTTAAATCAATTATACCAATAAAATAAAAAAGAATGAATAACAAATTTAAATATTAAAAAAATGAATGATTTTGATCTATTATAGTAACATAATAACGACTTTTAAGAACATTATTTCTCGTCGAAGTGGGAGATTTCTTTCCCCAAACTTGACAACAAAATTCATATAACTCCAATTACTTTTTATGACATGATTTTCGCATCCCATATTTTCCCTTCAATAATTTTATATCGTTGTCAAAATATATTGCACTGATTATGCCAACTTTAATCTAAAAAGGAAGCGGGGGAGGGAGAGTGATTAATGGCTGAGTTAGGGACAACGAGTGACTCCTAACAAGCTTCTAGGATAAAAAACTTTAAGAAAGAAAAGAGTGAAAAAATAGCCAAACCCGAAATTAGAAATGGAAAAGAAGATTGGCGATATAAATAAAAAGTTAGGCCATAATATGAAAACAACTTTTGGCGTTAACATGTAGATTTCAATTCCGAACTCCAAAATTAAGCATGACTAATGGATTACCCTTAGAATGGGTGACCTCTTGGGAAGATGAAAGAAGATAAAGATGTGAGATTCAACCTTGACCAAGACTGGTTGGGTCAAAAAAAAAACCAATAATTTGCATAACAAGATCTAAGAAGTTACACAAATGCCTTTCCTTATGCCTACAAGTCTAGTAATTTATCTTTCACATTCTTAATTATTCTTCTTTGTTTTACTTTCACGAGCCATTAATTTCTCCAACAAAAAAGCTATACTTGAATGATGAGCAACATATAAATCAATTGTATCAACAAGTCTATTCCACCAACTTGAATTTTAATTTGACGACTTTTAGGAGGTGTTTGGTAGCATCATATTAATAGGATTTAACCGATGAATTTATTAAATCCAACCAAAAATAAAAAAACAAAGTTCAATGAATTTATGAAATTTCAGATTTAAGATCCAAATTGTCTTCGATTCATGTTAAATCTGGATTTAATAAATCCAACAAGGAGGTGGATTTACTAAATCCTACTAAAGCTAAATTCTTTCTGCAGCCAAACGTCCATGACTAATAATACTTGTCAATCTTTTCTGACCATCTTTCATTATTTTGAGTTTTTGGTAGAAGTCATAAGTGCAAAAGAAAAGTAAACCCGATCATAATACATACATATGTAAATCTGTGTGCGCGTGTGTGTGTAATATTGAAAACTAAATTGAATCAATAAAGAAAATTTAAGTTGTCTAATACAAGCAAAAAAAAAAATGATGAAAATTGGTCAAAAGAAATGGAAGACATGCAAAAACCAATCAAACTATATCAACATAATGTAAAGAACGAAATTTGCCTTTTCTTTCTTCCTCTCTATAGGTTTTTTCTAGAGAGAGAAGCTCTGGCGCGCGGGCTAAATCTTTGAGTGGTGTCGAAGAAGGGAATGCTTCGGCTTCTATTCCATCTCCTATGAATTTCAATGACGAACTCTCACTTTGAGCTGAATAATATAAACCTAAAGTGGCTCTTCTTGAGCCAAGAAACTCACGAAGAATGCGTCAAGATCCAAGAAGTGTGAATTCTTCCTTTGATGGGAATCCACTGGCATCCATTACTGGCAAGGGCACGATAGCTATGGAAGGAGCTAAAACTGGCAGCAATCATAAGCACCATGAAGGAGTTGTGCATAAAATCCAAGTTCGTCATAATTCTCGTTCGCCCCAAGGGAATCAGGGTAGAAGTCGACATAAGCATGGAAAGGGGAAAACAGAACTCCCATGTGGCTCATCCAAGAAAGCCCTTTTCCACCATCTTCCTAGGGAAGGTGAAACTCAGGTAAATCAATCACAAGTAAACTCTGCTGTTGATATAGAGGTTGCCAAGTGTGATACAGTGTTGGGAGAAAGCAATTAGGATGCCCTTCTGCAAATACCAGTGCAAGATGAAATGATGAATGAAGTTATTCCACATATAAGTTGAATCCATTGCAGGTGTTGAAAGCCAAGATACCCATATGCAAGGGCTAGTGCTTTATAAAGCTTCCCATCAGGTGTTTGCCATAATGACTCTGCCAATCATTATCAAGTAGCTTGCAATATATCATGGGTTTGAAAAATGACAGAGGTCCTTTGCTCGTTCTTACACAAACGACCCCGCAAAAACTTAGCCCACCGGTCATGAAGTTGACCAATGTGTTACCAACTTCTCACAATCGTCAGGCGAATGATGGACACATAAAGCATGATCCGGGACAACTCATGTTCAGGTTACCAAACTCGAGAAGAACCAAGACCATACAGACGAAGGGGTAGTTGCTTCTCTAAATAAGGACAAGGTCCAACAAAACATTTCCATGCTCCAAACGACTGTTGTGAGTAAACTCCTGGCTACTTCAAACTTGTAACAATAAGTAGCGAATGCCTTTTATGCATATTTGAGAACAAAGAAGCTATGATGTTGTTCTGCTTGGTGGGCCCTTCGTTCATTGCTGGCACTACTTTGGGTTAGATGCGTGGAAACCAAATTTCTCTCTTGATTCTCTCCAAGGATTTTCAGCCCTGATTTGGATCAGGTTGCCTCATTTGTCGAACCTTTTTGGGATTCTACCAATATCCTTTCCATAGCTTCTCGATGGTTGGTCGACCTTTGTGGATTGATGCCCAAACGAAGTCGTGAGATCAAAGTAATTACGCTTGGGTGTGTGCCCAAGTTAATCTTTCAAATAAACTTGTTGCAGGCATTTCAATATGTGGTATCAATGGCAAATTCGACCAACATTTTGAATATGGAGGGCTCCCTCATCTTTATTTTGATTGCAGGGAAGTGGGCCACCAAATCCCTCAATGCAAGGAAGCTATTACACCTTTAAATTTGAAGTGTTTTTCTACTGAAAAGGCGAGGAATGATGGGGAGGCTGTGATTCCGAAGAAGATTCCCACAAATGATGGCCCCACAAGACCCTACCGTTAAAAGCATGAAGCCCCATAGAAACAAGTCAGCCCGTGGCGTTCCGAAGAGCAACAGGGAGGAAAATCCTCCTAATGATGTTAGTCCTTGGACAGTTGTCACAAGAAATTGCAAGATGCAGTCTAGATCTCAGACTCCGGTCAAGTCGGATAAGCCATAGAATCCTACCAGTTCTAAGGAACAATGGCCTCCCAACCAAAAGACTATCTTCCCGCATAAGCATATGGTTGTCCGAAACCAAAATGTTTTCACTTTCAATTCTAGCTAGGAAGCTGATTAAACCAATGACAGGGACCCAACTTTGCTCCAGTTTTATGCAAGAACTTTGCTACTTGTTGAGTGGCCCACCAATTTATCCAGTCACCCGAAGAAAACATACAAGGAACCAGTCTCCAAGGCTCAGGATGAGAAGTTACTGCAGCTTGCGCTCGTTGAGGGGCAGCAAAGAAAACAGAAGAAAGATAAGGAGATTAATACGGATAACTGGGATGCGTTCCCTGCAGTGGATCAATGATTGCAATCATTTTTTGAAATTGTCGAGGGGTCCGCAAGAAAGGTACGGGTCACTACCTCAAGCACTTGATCGGGGAGCACAATCCAATCTCTATTGTCTTAGTAGAAACCAGAATTGAATCTATTGATCATAAGGAGATTGACAAGATTGTCGGTAAAAGGTGGGAATTCTATTTTCAACACTCTGCGGATAAATGTGGCAGTATTATTGTTTTGTGGCGAAGTGATTTATTATCCTTCCATGTTATTAGTTAATAGGCACAATTTATTGTGGGTAAGGCAACTCTTCCATGCAACCAAATTTGGTGTTTGGGTACTATTTATGAGTTCATGTTCCAGCAAGACAATGGACTGAGCTTGGCCCACTTTAGGATAGTAATCTTCCCTCTCTCATTAGAGGGGATTATAACTGCATTCTTAATCAGCAAGACAAGAAAGCTGGCAAGCTTTTTATCTTAAGTGGGTACAAGACATCTTCGATTTCATGTTCCAGTATGATTTTCATAATTTGGGATTTACAAATCCGAGATTTATCGGTGCAACAACAGAGATAGCAATAGTAGAATTTGGGTCATACATAACCGCATCATTGCCAACTCAGCTGCCTTACAACTCCTACCCGCGGCCGAATGAGCTTGGCCCATTTTAGGACAGTAATCTTCCCTCTCTCATAAGAGGGGGATTATAACTGCATTCTTAATCAGTAAGACAAAAAGCTGCCAAGCCTTTTATCTTTAGTAAGTGGTTGCAAGACTTTTGATTTCATGTCCCAGCATGATTTTCACAATTTGGGATTTACAAGTGCAACAACAGAGATCGCAATAGTAGAATTTGGGTCATACAAAACCGCATCATTGCCAACTCAGCTGCCTTGCAACTCCTACCCACGGCCACCACGAAGCATCTAGTGAGACTGGTGTCTAACCATTGCACGATTTTGTTGGACTTGGAGCAACTAGCTTTCCAAAGTTCGAGAATAATCCAGTTCAAAAAAATGTTGATTTCCTTCCCTACGGCTTGACACATTGTCAGGTCTACCTGGCCCAACAATGACTTTGGTTCCTGTGCTGAGATTTTGCAAAAGAAGAGTCGACGCACATTTAGAGCCCTTTTTCTTTTGGACTAAAAGCCAATTGAAGGAGGTGGAAACCCAAAAATCTGTCCTTGAGGCGCCGAAATCCTCTGGCTCTAGGAAAACGATGGGACAAATGATGGCATCCAAATGGCGGAGAAAACTAGGTTGTAAGCTGCTTATCACGCTCCGCCATATTTAAGAATTTGACAAGACAACTATGAGATGAAAGATTCTAGAAAAGACATATGAATAAGAGCAATCCAAGTAACTCTAAAAAATTTCAACACATTCTGGAGAATGTTAGAAGGAAAAATTCTAAGGATAACTCAAGAATAACCTATAAAGGTCCAGGACTATGTATAAGAGAATAGTGTAGAACTATCTAGAAACTAGATAATTTTAATGGAATCTAGAAAGATCTCTTAAGCTTGAGGAGGACTATTAATAGGAGTCCCTCCCCATCATTTGGAGGCATCCAAGGTTCCAAACATTCAAATGTTGTAATCACTCTTTCTTAGTGAAGTGTTTATTTCTCCAATATTTCTTCATATTCTTCATCCAAAAGTGTTGTGTGCTTACAAGTACAAGAATTGTGTGGGTTAAACCGATTTAGTGTCAAGGAAGAGCGCTAAAGCCACACGGGTGACTTGAGATAAATTATTCTGACTGTTGGTATCAGAGTCTCGGTTCGAAAGTATGACAGAGAGCGTCCGAGAGCACGTAATGGAGTTTGAAGCCACTAAAATGAAAACATCTCAACAAGAGTGTGGTCGTCGGGAGCAACGAGATCCAGTCACATCCAAATCACATGAGAGGTCCAAGGAGATCATGCACGACTTTGATCCGTGCCTTGCTCGAGTGGAGGAGACAATGATGAGATGGAGGCCCGTATAGAGAATATTGGTCAAAAGGTTGATGGACTCGAAGATGAGGACATCACAATCCATTCGATGATCAGAGGTATGATACTATGGCTTGAGGAGTCTTTAAGGGACCAAATGGCTAAGATCGGGGAAGATTTGATGGTGGAGCTCCAGGAGGTACAAAGAGCCCATGAAGAAGAGATGAGCGGCATACATGCTAGCTTGAAGGAAATGTGTGGAGATATCTCGACATGCAAGAGAGCACTAGCAACACTCACTAACTTTTAAGTTTAACCAAAGAGTTTTGAAGGAGCTCGCAACGTGAAAGAAGTAGATAACTTCTTATGAGGACTTGAGCAATATTTCATAGCGACGGGGATTACGGGTGAAGAAGTAAGAATACAATTAGTGTTGTCAAAACGGCTCGTTGTTCACGAACAACTCGTGTTCGGCTCGTTTGCTAAGTTAAAAAGCCGAACACGAACAAAGATTTGTTTGTTTGTGTTCGGCTCGCTTTGGCTTGAAATACTACTCATCAATTATATATATATATATATATTGATGACTAGTGTTTTTAAAAAAATTAATTGACTTCAAGGCTACAAAGAATAATAATCAATTAAAAGTATTAATTAGAAAAATTGAATAGAAATTATTAAATTAGATACAAATGATGTTTTAAAATAAATGATAATTTTTAAATATTGTCCCAACCCTTAACATATTATGGCTACGTGATTAGGTTGTCAAAACAACTCTTTGTTCGTGAACAGCTCTTGTTCGATTCGCTAAGCAAACGAGCCGAACACGAACACAATTTTTGAGCTCGAAATATAAACTAGTCGAACACGAGCTATACCCCTAAATATAATTTGCAGTTCTTTATCTCTCAGACATCGCTATGTTGTGATGGAGAAGAAGGCATGAGGATATAGAGAAATGTGTGTGCACCATATCCACCTTTTATAACTTTAAGATAACGTTAAAGAGACAGTTTTACCCTGAAAATACAGAGGATAAGGCCAGAGCCCAGTTGCAAGGGCTCAAGCAAACGAGATCGATTCAGGAATATATTAAGAAGTTTACTAGTCTATCCTTGAAATCCTTGAAATGTCAGACAAGGATGCTCTATTCAACCTCATGGATGGACTCCAACAATGGGTAAAAATTGAGCTTAAGAGGCGTGGAACATAAGATCTCGCTACTGTCATCGTCGTTGCGGAAAACTTGATCGACTATATAAAGGAAACTACAAAGCCAAAAGAAAAAAATAGTAACTATGTAAAAAGTGGGGGAGACAAGGATCAACATAAGAAAGAAAGTTGTCACGAATCAACCTCATCCAAGGCAAATGACAAAGGGAAGTCTACAGCAAAACCAGAACACATAGCACTGCTCACTTTGTGGAGGACTTCATTGGGCAAGCGATTGCCCTCAGAAGAAGGCTCTAAACTCTCTCCTTGCAAACCATCAGTAGTAAAGTGGTAATACGACGGTACAAGTAGGGGCTATACAACTGTTGAATGGGATGCAAGCTCCAACAAAACCCCAAGCAAAGATATTACTCTGTGAAAATGGTAATAGGAGGGAAGACTGCTAGAGCAATGGTGGACACGGGTGCTTCTCACAACATCATTTACGCCGAAGAAGTAAAAAGTTTTGATTTGCAGATGACTGAAGCAGGCTCCATCAAGATGATCAATTCAGTCGTAAGGCCAATACATGGAATAGTCAAGGGAGTAAAAACCAGTATTGGACCGTAGTTAGGTATCTTAGATTTCTCTGTCATTCTGATGGATGATTTTAAAATTATTTCAGGGATAAACTTCTTTGATCAAGCAAAATTATTCTCAAAGACAACAAGTGCTAACAAGCAAGAAGTCAAAATGTTGTAGGCCATCTAATTTAAGGAGGTCATTCCACGAGATGAAGGGAGTTACTTGGCTATTCTTCATGACTCCAATGAGAACGAGAAGCCCCAAGATGACATGCCAAGAGAAGTGGTGGAAGTGCTTAAGGAATATAAAATTGTTTCAAAAGAACTGCCAGAAAAGGAGAAAGATCATCAGATTACGCTGGAACTAAGGACTGGGTCGTCATCCATGAAATTGATGCATGGTACCCCATACAACCAGAGAAAAACCCAAGTTTGTCAAGTCTGTGAGTAAGCAAAGGGAGCTGGTCCAAGAGTCACTACGAATAGACAAGAAAATGAGTCATGAAGACGCAAGGAAAAAGAAAAAACTAACGGTATCAAGTGAAAGTCGCAATGAGCGCATTGCAAGTTTAAGTGGGGAGAGTATCATGCTCCACCATATTTAAGAAATTGGCAAGACAACCATGAGATGGAAGATTCTTAAAAAGACCAGATGAATGGGAGCAATCCAAGTAACTCTAGAAGATTCCACCACAATCTGGAGAATATTAGAAAGAAAAGCTCCAAGGATAACTCAAAAATAACCTCGAAAAATCTAGAACCATATATGTATATAAGAGAATAGTGTATAATTATATAGAAACTAGAAAATTTTAATGTAATCTAGAGAGTTCTCTTAGGCTTAGGGGAAGATTATAAATAGGAGTGTTGGGTGCTTACAAGTCCAAGAGTTGTGAGGGTTTAAATGATTTAATGCCAGGAAAGAGCGTTCAAATTGAACAGGTGACTTGGGATAAGTAGTTTGTGACATGCTAATTATAAGCTCAGTGTCACCTTTGCCCGGATCACGACGCGGTGGAGAGAGAGCCAAGATCTGATGGCTTAACGAAGGTATGCAAATTCTAGGTTCTTTCACTCGGTGGCTTAAGCTTGATATAAAAACAAGCAGATCAATCAGCTAAAGCTTGAAGACAGGAGTTTTACTGATGATACAGATGTCATTCTAAATTTCTTTTTGGAATTTTTTAAAAGACAATGGAAAAGAGCTTCTATCAAGCAAACCAATTGGTTGATTTTTCCACAACAAGTTTTTCTCTTGCGGACCATTACAACCATCTCACAACAATTATTAAAAATGACAGATTGGACAGTCATTAAGGAGATGGGGTCCTAATAGGGCCATAGGTATTGATGGCATCACTTCTTTTTAAAAATTTTTTTGGCCTATCATTAACAAAAAAGTGCTTAATGCAATCCAAGAGTCCACTTACACCATGCCCCCAAAGTGGAAGGAGTCCCTTGATTTGCTTCCCAAAACGGAACAGATTTATTCTCCCAATATGTTTCGGCTAATAAGACTATGCACCGTTATATACAAGGTGGTGGAGAATGTCCTAGTCAACTGCTTGAAAAGAGCGTTACCAGCTCTTACTTCAGTCGAACAAGGTGCCTTCATACCTAACTTGACTATTTCAAACCAGTGTCTTATTGCGTAGGAAATGATTAACAAACTCAAGAATTCATCCATTAATTTTGGTTTTATAGCTATAAAAATTTATACGGAGTATGTCTACGACAAAATGAGTTAGGCCGCTCTCCATGGGGTCCTTGATACTTGGGGATGTCCGGAGACTTTCAAGAGGTGGATTCTCCAGTTTGTGGATCATCTGACATTTTCATTACTCATAAACGGGAAGCTGCCTCCTTGGATTTATGCTAATTGTGGATTTTTTCAGGGGTGTCCGTTCTCTCATCCTTTCATCATTTGCTCTGAATTGCCATCCATGGCCTCTCTCAACGTGCGCAACATATTGGCGTCAGCCTTGCTAACGACTCTCCCACCATTTCACATTTACTCTTATGCCGACAACATCATGCTTTTTATGGAAGCCATTCTTAAGTCCCCTACGCACTTCATGACCATCGTTCATGATTATTGCAACTGGTCGGGTCAAAAAATTATCACTACCAAGTTGGCGGTCATCTTTGGCAAAGTCATACCAAAATGGAAAAAATAGTGGATTTCACTTTTTCTTCAATTGAACAGTTTTAATGAGCTCGAGTACCTTGGCACCAAGCTTGCACTAGGAAACTCAACGGGGTTGATTATTCCCATCTTATTCAGAAGGTTGATGCCACCATCAATGCTTGGGGTATGAGATATTTATCCCTAGTGGATCGAACCACTTTGATCAATTCCTCGCTTCTTGCTATGTCGATGTATCTTATGTCTCATATTAAAGTGCCTCTTAGTGTTCTCGATGAAATCGAGAAGTTAGGTAGAAGGTTACTGTGGAAAAAGAACCAAAACCAACCAGACATTCACTAAGTTCCTTAGAACATGTTATGCCTTCCAAAAAAGCTTGAGGGCCTGGTTTTTCATGCACTCAAGGCTTGGTGTGGTCCTTTGCGTGCCTGAGGCTTGGCATGATAAAGAGTCCTTACCCCATAAATGACTATAAAATAAGTATTGATCTAATCTTTGGGAAAAGAATAAAAAATGTGGCACGAATAATACCTGGAAGGTACTATGCAATGGGGTCAATTTGTTCCAAGCCATTACGTGATGGTGTATAGCCAATGGAGACAACATTGATGCACTTAATAATGCTTGGATTATGGATTTACCAATTTCTTAATGACCATGTCCAACCATTATTAACAACCCGAAAGAAATTAGGGTTTCAAACTTCATCAATAATGGGGCGTGGAAGGCTCATGATGTTTACAGGACTTTCGGCATGGAAATGGATAGCATGGTTCTGTATACTGAAATTCATTGTGAGCTTATTGAGGATTGAATTGAGCTTAATTGTAAGCACTCAATGCAAACAATTATGGCACTCGTTTTGTTGCTTCTTTTAGCCAAGCTGAAATGGATTACGCTTGGCTCGATAAACTCCATTTACACCTGAGGGAGCTGTTTTTCTGATGGTGGTTGATACATGGTGCCATGCCCACACACGTGTGGCTGGAGAAAAGAAGCCTTTGTGGTAGTATCAAGAACAGAGATCCTATTTCTACTAATTGCTTGTTTTTTTGTAGGGGTCGTAAGTATCATGAGAAGTTGGGGCATTTCTATACCCAGTTTCTGCAGCTTTGCGAACTCCATCAAGCAGCTTCAGATCGTGAGCAAGCATTGCTATAGGCAAGCCTGACGCTATTATTACATCATCCACTTTTGTTGGCAAGCTTGTAATGTCATACACATCCAGGCTTATAGCACTCTCACAATCATTGCAACTTCCATTCTTGAGGCACTCACTCGATCTTAATTTTTTTCTTTTCCGGGAGTAACAGGGATACTAGCCAAACCTTTGGGTCGGTCATACATTCTTTCTAATATCCTCCCCCTCCTGGATGGCTTAAAGTGAACATTGATGGGGCCCTTCTTCCCTCTAGAACATTGGAACGATACACAAGCAGATCTCCAGACTATTCGCACTGTGTGAACCATGGATTCAAAGTTAAGGGCAACATGATTGAAAGAGTTAATGTGAATATTGTCAAGTTCTTGCAGTCCAAATATGAAAAAAGACAATTGATAGCAAAGCCCACATGAGGCCTGGAATTAGCCTTTCTCTTGAATTTCAAGCAATCAGTTTTTTTTTTATTATTTGCCCCATACTTGTAATAGAGCCGCTCATTTTTGTGCTAAGTGTGCTCTTACTTGTTCTTTCTTTTTGTTGCACGTAGATGATGTTAGAAAACTCACTGTTATACTTGTAGATGACAAATCTCACTTTTCTACATTATAGGTGCATACATGGATAATTTTTGTAACCTTTTAAATTTTTAATGCAAAATGCAAAATTTCAAGAAATAATATAAGAGATATTAAAGAGATCCTCAGGCAGATAGGATATTAAAAATAAAAGAAAATAAAATTAATATTTTACAGAGATAGAATGAATCTAAGGAAAAGGTAGTCTTTGAGATGGCGATAAGCAGAACAATTACATAATCTGTCATATTCCATGTTAAAAGTATGACATGACAATTTCAATGAACATGTGAAAATAAACAAGTAAATGTTAAATGTAGGACAAGAAGTAGAAACTTGACTGTTGAAAAAGAAGAATTTGATATCGAAGACGATGCAGGTGGTAAAAATGATTTTGAGTTGAGATGAATGAATGCCTTAAAGGGGTGGGAGGAGAAGTATAAACAGAAAAAATAGCATAGCCAGATGAAAAAGAAAGGACTTGATCCCATTGGAGTATGTGAACAGGAAGTCATATCCTCATTCCATCATCAACCACCATCAATTAAAACCTAAGATAAACTAATTATAAAAACAGCCAAAAATTCATAGACAAACCTGCTAACATTAAGATAAATAACAAACATATTCAAATTTCAAATGATCATTTAATTCCAAAAATTAGTAAAATGGAACATAAAAACAATGGCATCATTATCATCAACTATAAAAGGAAAGATATAAAAAATTAGATGGATCGTGGAAGAAAAAATTATGTTCCAGGTGTAACAATCAAAATCCAGTATAAATAGACAGCATGTAGCAGCGACTATAAAAGTAATGGTGAAAAAAAATACTTTGATTGTTGAAAAAGGAAGAATGCAATGCCGATGACGAACCAAAAGGTAAAGACAAGAAAAGGAAGAAGAAAAAATAATAGAGAGAAAACCTCATGGTTTAACAGCTAGGAAAAAGAAGGAAATCATCTCCACTGAGGATTCCATCAATCATCTCCAATTTGCACAAGGTTAAATATTCATAATAGTAGCCACAATTTCATATATATTCTAAACCTCATTCTATTAACATAAAGAGAAGCATGTTCCAATGTGAAAAATTAAATCAAAACACAGGAATGACAATTGTAATAATAAAGACATAATCATGTTACACTAAAGACTAACTATAATAAAAGAAACAAACGGGAAGCTAAACAAAACTAGATTGATAAACAAAACAACTCATAATTATGGACTGAAGTAGACGTCTCACAATGCATCATAATGATGAATAGAATTTGGGCATGGAAAAGTCAAAAATAGATAAAACTTCACCAGCACGTCAAAAAGCAAAGACAGATTTTTGCTTATGAGATTGAGATTTCATCTAATAATTCTATATAATACACAACTATGAAGTTGCAGAAGCAGTAAACAAAAGATGCGTTAGGAAAGCGGGCACAAGAGTACAATAAATAAGGGCATTCAAAATTTGGGATGCAGCCACGAAATTGGTGACAGTGTTCTGACATAGGTTCTGTCAAATTTGTCAATGCACATCATGCAGAGAGTTTAGCCAGATGAATTCAGAATTTCAAGGAAGAATCAAGTTTTCTTCTTCTTGGTGATAATGCGGTTAAAATGTGCATAAAAAGGGTGCCGGAGTTGCTTAGAACCCGTTGCCCGTTAAAAGAACATAAGCTTTTCATCCTAGGTTTCAGGAGAACCTTTTAGGGCAAGCTGAAACCATCATATTGACTTAATTAAATATAATAATAATAAACAAAAATTTAGACATCCAATTATTATATACCATAATAATGGAAAAACTACAGCATTACATTTTCTCCCCAATGGAATTTAGTAGGTAACGAGAAATAAGGCAACCATCAAAGCACAGTAAATATATTTTTTCGTTACTTGGCATACCAAAAACATGGGAGAACAACAGAGGGCTGAAAATCTACACAGAATTTCTACAGAAAACCAACATTTGTTTTTGCTAGAATACTCTAAGAAGATATATAAAAACAGCTGATAAGCAAGTAAAGTGAAAACATGAACGCCTTAAAAGGCCAATTTGATTAATATAGATGGAAATGGAAACCAAGAAATGTGCTATTGGATCGAAAGCAGAGGGGAAAACGAAGGCAAAGTAAGAAGCATGCAGTAATTTGTGTCCACATTTTTACAGAATTACTTATTTGTATAAGCTACTCAGAAGTGGACAAAAGAGCTATGCACACCTTCATCATAGAATATATATCATCAACACAATCACACACACACACACATATGTATACGTATATCTATATATAAAAGAAGCAATACATATTACAATGTAAACAACACTATCAACAGAAAATGTATATTATGCTATCAATGTTCAAAAATAATAAATGCTATATGAAATAACTTTCATATATGCATGAATCCACCCATAAAAACATATGCAGGCATACAAACACCAAATGTCTATACGTCCGAAGATATGCATTAATGCATCCATAATTAGACCTGAGAAATGTGTCTTGACAAATGTCAGATCTTGGGATAGGCTCAAAATAGGTGGTGAAACTCCAGCCAAGGACATCAAATTTTAGAGAGATGGTAGAATAAAAAATTTCTTTTTACATCCCAAGAGACAAATGATAGGAACAATTTATTGAGTGAGGCCTCAGTCCCCCAAAAAATCAACAAAATAAAACCTCTTTTTTTCTGTACCGTAAACTTATGCCGCACTATCAAAAGTGGACTGCATAACCACAAAAGCTTGCGGCAAAAGAAAAAAGATATGAGATTTTAAGTGTGGATGCCTTAGAAAGTATATGACTAAAGTATTACTCTAAATAATTTAACTGAAATTTAAAAATGAATTGGATATTTATAAAGTAAAGGTTTACCAACAAAAATCTACTCATCAATGACCTGATCCTGAAAAAAAAAAAAAAAAAAACCTGCACCTCATTTTTCAAGACTTCTTCCCATTGCTGCCAAAAATAAAGCTTGGTAATCACAAAAACTAGCTTCATGCACTCATTCTACGCTGAAGAAGAAAATTTTAGGTGATAACAAAACCCAGATCACTTCCAAAAATCATAACAATTAGGGGCTTCTTCGTTCGAACTAATTATGAACACCTTTATCACACGCTATGCAGCCCAAAAAAGATGAATCAAAATGTTCATCCCGCAGAATTCATCTACAATAAATTTTACCTCAATTTACAAAGCAAAGTTTGAACTTCAAAGCATTTTCTGATTACGTGGGGTTAAGCAACTATATTTATTCTTGTAAACTGAATCAAAAAAAAATTTCACAACCACAACATGTAGTACTAAACATAGACTATGTGGACATAACAAATGTAACTCCTTGTTATAAAATTGCATTTAGACAACCTCAAAATTTAAATCTCCCAAACGTACATTGGTATCAAAATTTTGACTTTATATTTAGTAAAAAAAATAAGAGCTATAACACTTAGCCAAACTAAAACCAGAATAATGCATCAATGCTAAACATCATGTAAAAAGTTCTTAAAGTTGTACAGACACTTTTTTCAAAACATGGTTAGTGAATTTAGTGTCATGCCCAATATTACAACAAAGAATCAATAAGTGATAGCATAGGTAACACGCTATATATCAAATGCTTGAGCCCCAAAAATCAAGCATGGAGCCCGTTCTGGAAAAGGCCATTTGGTTTTTTGTATTACCAAGGTAATGTTAAAAAAATACATTGATTTTCAAAAGTTTAGTGCTTGGTTGACGAAAAAAAATTGTTGCGTAAAATTTAATGTATCTGAAAACTTTTCCCAAGCCCGGATGTGAAAAGTTGAGGGTTGCGTTAGGTAGTCGACACCAACGTAAAACTTGTCGAAAAAATCATGACATAAATCTTTTTTGATCATTGTGTAAGTGTTAGGGCGTCCCATGGAAGCGACGCGATGTATAGCCTGAATACAGTGAAAAGTGTGCAAGGGCCGCTACACCGGCGCCCGGGTGTAGTGTTAAATAAGCAAGGGTTCTCTCATTACGGGTGAATGCGGGTAAAAAAGTTAGTCCATGAAACTAATATTATGATAGGATCTTGGAATATAGGCACTCTCAATGGCAAATTAATAGAATTAGTTGATATTATGATTCATAGGAAAATTAATATCTTATGTATTCAAGAAACAAAGTGGGTTGGAGAAAAGGCTAAGGAGATTGATAATTTAGGTTTTAAACTTTGGTATTCTGGTAAGAGTCACACTAGAAATGGTGTAGGTGTAATTATAGTAAGAGTATGAAAGATAATGTTGTAAAAATTAATAGAGTTGGTGATAGAATTATAGCCCTTAAGATTATCATTGATACTAAGATTTTTAATATTATAAGTATTTATGCTCCTCAAGTAGGTTCAGATACAAGGTCTAAAGATAACTTTTGGAATGACTTGGAAGACTTAATACAAATGATACCTCTTGAAGAAAGAATTTTTATTGGAGGAGATTTAAATGAACATGTCGGTAGAGTGGTAGAAGATTTCAGAAATATTCATGGTGGCTATGGTTTTGGAGTAACTAATGAAGAAGGTAGAGCTAGTTTAGATTTTATTTTAGCGTATGATTTTGTTATTACTAATACTTTATTCAAGAAAAGGGACCATCTTATTACTTATAAGAGTGGATATAATAAAACAAAAATTGATTATTTTCTTATGAGAAGAAGAGACCGTCGTGATTGTAAAGATCTTAAGGTCATTCCAAGTGAAAATTTAAATACCCAACATCGTTTATTAGTTTTAGATTTTAAGATTAACAGTTAGAAAAAAAAAATATTATGACTCGTTATTGCAGAATTAGATGGAGAAACTTAAAAGACACAAATAAAATTATTTTTATGAGTAAAATTCAAGATTTCAACATTTGTGATATTCATGAAGAAGCAAATGTGATGTGGGATAAAGTAACAAGCACTATTAAACAAGTAGCAAAAGATGTTCTTGGAGAATCAAAAGAAAAAATATTTACAAATAAAAATAGTTGATGGTGGAATAATAATGTGCAAGAAAAGATAAAACATAAAAAGTTATGTTATAAAAATTGATTTAAATGTAAAAGCTTAGAGAACTGAAAAAAATATCAAAAGACCCGCAGGGAGTCTAAAAGCACAATCTGTGACGCTAAAAATTCTGTTTTCAATGATCTTTATAATAAAATAGATACTAAGGAGGGTGAAAAATATATGTATAAACTAGCCAAACAAAGAGAAAAGAAAAGTAAAGATTTAACTCAAGTAAAGTGTACTAAAGATGAAAATCAAAAAGTACTTCTCTTAGAAAAAGATATTCAACAAAGGTGGGTGAGTTACTTTGATAAACTTTTTAATGAAGTTTCTGAAAATACGATCGACCTTAGTGATTTTAATATCGTGAATAATAATAAAACGTTTCATTTTTACCGTCGCATTAGCAAAAAAGAAGTTGAGGGGGCTTTAAAGAAAACCAAGAATGGAAAGTCTGTAGGACCTGATGATATCCCAATTGAAGTGTGGAAATATTTGGGAGATTTGTGAGTTTCTTGGCTTACTAAACTCTTTAATATTATTTTAAAAACTAAAAAGATGCCTGAGGAGTGGAGGAAGAGTATTTTGGTCCCCATTTTTAAGAATAAAGGGGATGCACAAGAGTGTGCAAATTATAGAGGAATTAAGTAGTGTGTCGTACTTTAAAATTATGGGAGAGGGTAATTGAACATAGATTAAGACGCATCACAAAAATTTCTCATAATCAATTTGGATTTATGTCGGACAGGTCTACTATGGAAGCTATACATTTATTGAGAGGTTTGATGGAGAAGTTCAGAGATAATAAGGAGAATCTACATTTAATTTTTATTGATTTAGAAAAAGCTTACAATAAAGTTCCAAGAGATATCCTTTCGAGAGTTCTCGAGAAGAAATGTGTTGATATGACTTATATTCAAGTCATTAAAGATATGTATACTAGAGTTGTTACTTGTGTTTAAACTAAAGAAGGATTGACAAAATATTTTCCTATTTCTATTGGATTACATCAGGGATCGGCTTTAAGCCCATATCTTTTTGCTTTAGTTATGGACGGTCTTACCGGACATCTACAGGAGGATCTACCTTGGTGTATGCTTTTTGTTGATGATATTCTTCTCGTGGATAAAACGAGAGAAAAAGCCCAGGAAAAACTTGAATTATGGAGGTCTATATTGGAGTCTAAAGGCCTTCATTTAAGTAGAACTAAAACTGAATACATGGAATGTAATTTTAGTAGTAATAGCTATAGTGACAGCAGTGTGACTTTTGAGTGATCAAATTATTAAAAGGTGTGAACGATTTAAATATCTTGGGTCTGTTGTCCAAAGCGATGGGGATATAGATGAGGATGTTAATAGTAGAATTCAAGTTGGTTGCTTGAAGTGGAGGAATGCTTCGGGTCTTTTGTGCGATAGAAAAGTACCGCTAAGACTGAAAGGAAAATTTTATAAGACGGTGGTGAGACCTGCAATGCTCTATGGTGCTGAATGTTGGCCTTTAAAAGAGAAGCATAATAATAAGTTAAGTGTTGCCAAGATGAGAATGATCAGGTGGATGGGTGGTTTTACACTTAGAGACAAAATGCGGAATGAATATATTCGTGATAGGGTTGGTGTAGCTCCTGTGACAGACAAAATTAGAGAAAGTCGTCTTTGATGGTTTGGTCATATTAAACGTCGACCATTAGATGATCTGATTAGGAGAGTAGATGTTTTAAATTCCACTTGTGTTAAGAAAGGCAGAGGTAGACCTAGGAAGACTTAGGCTTATTGTATTAAAAATGATCTTAATTTACTAAAACTAAATGAAAATATGACACTAAATAGGACGCAATGGAGAAAAAGGATTCATGTAGCCGACCCCACGTAGCGGGATTAAGGCTTTGTTGTTGTTGTATTCAATCGGTGACTCCAAAACTCAACAGATTCCATCAATTTTCAAATACACTGCACAATCTACCACCATTGTCACCCATCATAGCCACCAACAACTGGCCAAAGCCTCCAAATTCCTACCTTAACCTCGACCGTCGGTTTGTTACCACTACTTTTATCATCGAGCATTACATTGAATTTATCTTTAGTTCAAACCAAACACCAGAAAAATATCACGTGTTTATATTACACTAAAAAAAAACCCTAAAATATTTGAAATATTAAACATTTCAATACACGTCATTTATTTTACTCTACATTCCTTCTTTTAACAGATCAAATGGCCCCTATGTAATTTTAAAAGCCAACATGCTTATCCAATGTAACTGTGGAAACATGTGATATTCTCTTCCTACTCCAAGAGATAGCTCCTCAAACTATCTAAAATGTATATCCAAAAGTGGATTAGAGCTGATCACCATCATTAGTTCAATTAGTATAAACAAATCGCCAAACTCAGATCTTCAAAATATAGCATAAAGCTAAATCGGTAACATGCAATAATATATCTAAAATACCTTGCCAGTTAATAAGTCACATATTACTATAGGATTGGCCAATCACTCCAAACAAAATAAAAAATATGTATACAAAAACAGGCAAAGAAAATCACAATATACTTAAACAAACGATTTGCATTTCAGTAAGAAATGCTAGACAATTCATTTTTCTTTTCCACTTATTTAAGGCATTCTACACGGCTTAAAATGCAGCCTGTTTCCACGAACTAATAACAAATGTGAATTAATCATTCAACAAGTAATCATTCTAAATCATGCAAAAGCCTTTTGATTTAGCCTCATAGAGCAAGCCAAGAAACTAGTCTCAAATAATTTTCACACCGAGCACATGAATCACTTCTTTAAATTGTGCGCCAATTTTCCTCTCCCTCTTGAGACTTTCAGGGCACCTTTCAACTACCTCTTATAGACTCTACTGCTCCTTTTTTTTTGGCTTTCAGAGATTACATGTTGTAATTAAGTTTACTTTCAAGGGGTCCTCCAATAATTTATTTAGTGCCAATCACCAAAATAGCACATCGTTTTTTTCCCACATAAGAGGGCATTTGATTCTATTGTATCAATCAATAACTACAAACTTTATCATATAATTTTTTATAAAGGTAATAAAAAAACGCAAAATGGTCAACATGACAAGAAAAAATCAAACAAAAAAGCTTGCTAGGCCAAAAAAGCTAAGAGTTTAAAGCACAGGCTTGCAATTTAATATATCTCTAATCTTCTAGTCATTTCATCCTTTAATGATTTCCAAATGATAAGATCCTAAAATTCATTAACTCCATCAACTAGTTGTTGGCTATTCATGCATTCATCTTAACTAGCACACAATAATTTTTAATCCATTCAATCATTTCAATTTTCTCAGCCAATTGAGAACATGTATTGCATCATGTGCATGTTACTATTTTATCAAACAACTGAATTATTAGTTTTAAGTAAGAATTGAATGTCCATAAAAGTTTAAGAATTAAGGGAAAAGTAAGATTGCATATGCTCAAGAATTGCACTTGCAAATCCATCTTTTTACATTCTCATATATATATATATATATATATATATATATATATATATATATATATATATATATATATATATATATATATATATATATATATATACTTGCTATGCTAAATAGGATCTTGGAATATTATAAAAAAGGAACATAACAATTCATTAAATGTAGGTTCATAAACCATAAAAATCTTGTGTTATAATAAACACTTTGAATAAACGATACTCGAGCTATTTATGTTTCAAATAGTATTAGCTAATCATAAACTCAGCTGAATTAATAATATAATTAAATCATATCAAAAGCATTTAGAATTAAAATAAAAATAAAATTATATAAGCAAATATTCTAACTATAAGAAAATAATTAGCTATTAAATAGCAAAACCGTATTATTCTAGCTTAGATCATAGAACTGCTATATTCAACCATAACTGAATAGTTGAAAATTCTATTAAATAAATTATAATAAACTTGTTATTTGATGTATATTAATTTAATATAAAAAAATTCTTTAATACGATAATTTTTGTTTATTTACAAAAAAATTATTACCATAAAACATCTTCTTTCATTGCTATTAACAAAAAAAAAATAATTAATCGAGTACAGAGAACTCTATTATTATTAAAATTTTATATAATTTTAAAAATATATAAATATTAAACAACTGAATTATATTGTGAAAGTAATAATTTTAAAATTTTATATCAATAATAATATATCATATTTGATCATTAGTATCATTAAAACTTAAGCAAATTACAAAACAATTATATTAACTATTTAGTGAAGTAATAGAATAATATATAAACATGCTATTTAAATACATTAACTTTTGTAAAGCATAACTAATTATTTGATAGTCATTATAATTTACAGTTATTATTCAAAACAGCTTTTAAAAGTTATTATAATATTAATATTGATAAGTACTGGTTGGCTATACAAGATTGCTTTACAAATAGTATTTTGATAAATCAAGTGAAAACACGTATTTGGCTACTTTCATAAACCCATTTGTCCTTGCAAATAGGAAACGGTCAAATGCATCCAAATTTATTCTCTCTGAAAGTTCTGCGTTGTCTCAAAACAAAAAAGCTTCCAAACATGACATGAATCTACACCCTAAATAGAAGAGATGGGAATAAAACCAAGGTCCACCATAAATAAACACAACAGTTTATAATTTTTTTAGGGAAATCCATTATAATGATGCACAATACAAATCAATAGACCTAACACGAAGTAATACCTCCAGTGACATGCAAATGCAGAAGGCAGGTAACAAAAAACTTACTTCTCCAGAATTATATATTTTGCCAGAAAAAACCCAACATGCATCGGACACAAGGCTCTCCCTCTCAGTTAGATGGAAAAAACAAAATAACAGAAAAACAGAAGCATAAGGCACAAGGCCAAGTAGATGAAGGCATCACAAATTAGTAAAGCTCACATTACCTGAGCAATTTCTTCACACTTCAGAAAACGATGTCAAAACCAGGGTACAAATGTGCTGAAGATGCTTGCCCAGTGAGACAGAATCTTCAAAAAGTGAGCAGTGCTATCTTTGAACTGCAGAAATTGAAGAAAACAAAACGATCTTCTTAGCACCTCATTCTTTCCCTGATGAAATGAGATTTTTCCAGTAAAGAAGACTAAAAATGACTCCAAACGATGAGACATATTTCCATTGGTATACTCATCAAATGCTTGAAGAAACAACAGTAAGCAAGTTGAAAAACAAAATGAGAAATGTCATAAAAATAATACAATCAGGAAATTTCAACGCAACCCAAACCAACGCTGAGAGATCCAAAACCCCCTGGCAGGAAATTTCAGTCCACAAAGACCCAACCACCTGACGAAAACAATAAAACAGCAGAAAACTTCAAAAACGATAAAAACTACCGAATCCGGCAAACAAAATCGGACTCCCAAATCCCCATCAAACGCATAAAGAAACCAAATCTATCGAAAGTAATAACCGAAACCCTAATCCCATTACCCTCCAAATCCACAAAATCAACCATCCCATGCAATACAAAAGAAAACAACATACGTGCACCTGCGGCGGACCGAATCACTGAATGAGCGGAAACTTCAACCAAGCACCCAAACTTCCCCAACACCCGTCATAGACCCAGAAGAGCTCCAACCTAAAACCCTAGTTTAACTGAATAGAACGCTCTCTTCGTACCTCTCCACTCCCGACGTAAAACAACAGGACGGAAACCCTTTTACTCTCCTTTTCCTCTCCGTTTCGACGGAATGTAGTCGGGGTTCGCCGCCGGGAGAAAAGGAGGGTAGCCGGAGGTGCGTTCTGAAGAGAGAAGAAAGAGATGCCAAAAGAACCCGAAATTGTGCACCAGGGAACGAAAATTTTCCACGGCGCGCCAGTCTTCATAAGCGCTACCAAAATTATGGGAAATTTTTACTATAAAAATTAGCCCTCATAATTGTGGGGCATAGAGTCTAAATACATAGGAATTGTGTGGCTTGGATGCATATCTTCCTAAAAATTTTGCACTATAATTGTTTTACATGTATAACATTGAGCTTTAAAATGTTGACCTTGAGTATGGTCTACACTAAGGATGTAAATAGTTTCAAAAAAAAAAAAATTGAAATTTGATGCATACATAATAAAATATTTAATTTTTTTACATTTTAAAAGTAGGTCCTAAGATGGAAAAAATATAAATGGTACATATTAGACCCTCTGGAACCGTGGCACAACATGTGTGCTAGTCATGATGTGATAGTTGGTATTGTCTGCTGAGACATTGACCAAAAGAAAATATGTTGAGATTTTCATACATATTTTATACTGTTTTTTATGATATCGCACTTTAAAGAAATGTATTTTTGATGTTTTGTTGTGAAAATGAGTAATTAGGGTCAGCAAAGCAAAAAGATGCAAAAAATGAGCGAATTTGGAGCGAAAATGACCAAAATGTGAAGATTTGAACTAGGCCGCCGGCGGCGCCCTCGACGCCGCCGACGGCGAGATTTTCCCGAGACTACAGGACAAATTATCTAGAAGCCCGCCCACGGCGTCATCGACCCTGCTAACAGCGAGATCGACGGTTATGCCTACTCAAGCTTGGGATAAGGCCAAATTTTGAAGGGATGTTTAGGCAACTCTTGGGAAAACTCATCTACAACTTTAAAAGAACATTTTTGCCGAAAATAGATGAGTCTAAGAAGTGCTAGAGGTTAGAGAGGTTTCATTAGTATAGTTATTAGANGGTATTGTCTGCTGAGACATTGACCAAAAGAAAATATGTTGAGATTTTCATACATATTTTATACTGTTTTTTATGATATCGCACTTTAAAGAAATCTATTTTTGATGTTTTGTTGTGGAAATGAGTAATTAGGGTCAGCGGAGCAAAAAGATGCAAAAAATGAGCAAATTTGGAGCGAAAATGACCAAAATGTGAAGATTTGAACTAGGCCGCCGACGGCGCCCTCGACGCCGAGATTTTCCCGAGACTACAGGACAAATTATCTAGAAGCCCGCCCACGGCGTCATCGACCCCGCTGACAGCGAGATCGACGGTTATGCCTACTCAAGCTTGGGAGAAGGCCAAAATTTGAAGGGATGTTTAGGCAACTCTTGGGAAAACTCATCTACAACTTTAAAAGAACATTTTTGCCGAAAATAGATGAGTTTAAGAAGTGCTAGAGGTTAGAGAGGTTTCATTAGTATAGTTATTAGAGTGTAACAATTGTGAGGATTTCTTCGAGAGATTGTAAGAGAGGAGGGAAAGTGAGACATTTCTTCTTCCTTGCTACTTCGAAGAGGAATTTTGTGTGTTGTGAAGAAAGGAAGAGATTCAGAGGAACTTCAAGGAGTGTTCTTGGGGAGAAATTATAGATAAGTTATTTACTTCTTATAGTTTGTATGACTTTGATTTTATATATGAATTCTGAGTTTTGTTGTGTTTTCCCCATGAGTTCTGAGTAGTTTTCTCTGTCTTTCTCCTTGTCTCGAGATTTTTGAAATGGTGAAGCCATGAAAATGTTTAAGAAATTGTGATGATCTTTTCACTTAGATCTTAATTTATTTTCAATCTAGCCAATTGATTTGTTAAAATATGTTGAGTTTTACAACTAAAGTGAAGATTACATCCAATATTCAGGGAGGTCAAAACCCTTGGAAGTTGGGTGCAAATAAATAGGGAAATATTATTATCGGACGAAGAATTGGAGATTTTAGAGTGACAGCCTAAATCCTTAATTCAGTCCCATCGTTTGGGTGCTGATGTGTAGATGTTAGCCCTTAAGTGAGGGGAACGTGGGAGCTCCGAAGTGAGAGCCGGTATCCTCCCAGCCTAGCCGCAGAATAAGTAACCAAGCATAGAATTAGTCAATGTTCTTTATGCCTGGACCAAAGGGTAAAGAATATGTATGCTCCTATTTAACACAATATAAATTGAACTAATTCATTTTATCCATTCACTATAATTTCCTGACAAGGAGAATGATGCTTTCTTATATATTGAATATCACAATTAAACCCTACTTTATATCATTAGTTATTTATTAGTTATTAAAATTATCTATTTATTTCAATTACCAATTAGTGACAGATAAACAAATTGAATGTCGTTGTTGTGATTAAAGTCTTGCTTTTCTAAAGTCTTAGTCCGTAATTCTAAATCACTCCCTGTGGGATCGATATCTAGGACTCCATTAGAGCCCTATATTACTTGAGCGATACGTATACTTGCATTGACAAATTCGACTTTAACATTATTGAATATCATAATTATACATCTTAACCAAATCAGACACATCTATAAAGTCGCGATCAAGTATTTGGACACCGTTGCTGGAAATTAAATCTTCTAGTAGCGCAATCAAATTATTGTATTTGTCAATTACAAAAAAAATTAAGTCAGACATCCTCGTGGGCAATACTTGCTAACGTAATGCGTCTAACAACGAGTTAGTCAGCTAACGAGCCAGCTTGGTTGTCCAAACGGTTGGGAATGCACATGCAGATGCAAGGTGATCCAGTGCATTGTGATCGCTCCGTCAGAGTAAGAGTGATCGCAAGATAGTAAATACTAGTCACAAACATACGGTGGCATATACTAGTGACGAATGCGCCAATAATATGAAGATGTGTGTGCAAGACACACCACACTGGTGATGTGTTTGGCCACATAGGGTGTAGGATGCCGCGGAGAGAGAATTACACCTTGTTCCAATAATTACCAAGCATGCAGGCAAATGACAGTCACATACAAAGTGTAGCACATCATGAAAATAAACAAACACACCCTCCATGTAAAGATGTACTCATTATAGTGTGCGGTGATGTAACGAGGGATGAGCAATATGACTCATGTGCCAAGCGGGTTCAGAGGCTAAGAAGCATCACCCGAGCTAAGTGAGGGTGGGTCATATACCTGAGTGAAGTCAAATCGTGCATTAGGCAGGTTCAAGGGCTAGGAAGCATTACTTGTGCCTAGTGATAATGAGAATTACCTACAATATTCTAAAGTGTTGTCGCAGGGAAGGAAGTAGTGTAGTCCTCGTTAGAGAGAATTACACACTGAATAGGTTTGATATGCAAGCCGTCCCCAAAAAAGACATAAGAGTACTGAAATGAACGTGTAAGAACACAATCTCATGTGCAAAACAACATGCATATACAAAATGTCATGCAGACAAACGTATAAGAGTGAAAGGTTCAAGTGAAAATACATATAGTGTGGTGCGCAGTGACATATGTGAATGTAAAGAAAGTAGTTGCAAGAGGTATTGCGTCTGATCGGGGCATAGAGGCAACATAAGATACCCCTGATTATGGCAGAAGTTTTTTACTCCTTGGTATGTGAACTACGTCACGTTGTCAGGGATGATCACCAATAACAGCCCATACCAAGGAATTAGGTCCATCCAAATGAAGTTTTGGATGACCCTCATAGTTATTCGAGCGAGAACCTTGTTTTGACCCACTTCGAGAAGTACTCCACAATGACCAAAAGGAATTTGTGTTGACCCTTTGATGTTGGGAACGAACCACGGATGTTGAGCTCCAAGGCGGCATAAAGCCAAGGGCTGACGATCGATTGTAGTTTGAGTCGACTGGTGTTTTAGTGGTGTGCACTTCTGGCATTTCTCGTACCTCCTTTATAATTCTTTCACACCTTTTAGGGGCATCGACCATAAGTAACCTTATCGTTGAATCTTATGTGTCAAGATCTTCCCCAAGGGTGACTCTCACACTACCCAAAGTGTACCTCCCGAGAACATCTTCTATTTCACTTTCCTAATACAACTCTAATAGAGCAATGTGGTCGGGTTTCTGTAGAGTTTCCATTTGATCAAAAGATATTGAGCTTCATTCCAATTGAACCTTCTGTGGTCGGTGATTTCCTCAATGAACTTATCATACTTTAAGAAGTGTATGTAAGGATCCATTTAGTTTCTCATCTCTTCAGTCTTCACCTTCATTGCTTCAGGTTCTTTAATTTCCTCTCCCATGCGGATGTACTTAAATAGAAGATCGGCCACTTGGCTGTCTTTCTTAGTGATGTGTTCAATTTTGAAGTTGACAAACTTCTAGATCTCTGTTTTGGCTTTGTTGAAGTAGTAGGTTATCATCTCATCTTTGGCTTCTAATTCAATGTTCACCTAATTAACTACTAATTGGAAGCATGTCTTCATAAGAAGATGTCAGTCACCCATCTAATATGTTAGACACAGACTGAAGGACGAGGATTTTTATTTTGCCTGATTGTTGGTAACAACAAATTTAATGTCAACTAAATGGTAAAGATGTTCATTTGTCGGATTGCTCATGGAAAGTCTGATTCTTGTCCCCTTATGTTTGGAGGCTCCAATAATGTATAATACCCAGTTCTAATAGTCGGCCATGGGTCCTTTGCTCAGCTCGCATGACTCAAAGAAATCCACTAAAAAGCTGGTACTACTTATGCTTCAATTATCGTTTGAGGGATACAAGAGATGTCAATCTCATTTAACTCGACCTCCCATTCAATGAGCTGAATGGAATGCTCCTTTCAATTAAGGATGAAATTTAGTTGATAGTCAATGATGACCTAAATGGGATGAGTTTAGATGTGTTTTAGAAGTATGCGAGAAAAAACAATCAACTCTTTTGTTAGTTTTTTCCCTGATAACCTGACTAGTGTAGTTGATTAAAAATTGATTCCCCAACTCTTTTCAAACTATTACCAAGCTAATGGCCTCGAGTACAACTCCCAAGCATAGAGAGAATTCTTAAATTGGTTTTAAACTTTGGAGTGGTGGCGGTAACATCAAAGACTCTCAACTTCATGAATGCATTCTCACATTCAATCAAACATTCAAAGTTCTTCATCTTCCAAAGCACCTTGATAAATGTTGCGCATTTGTCATCCAAAATTGAAATAAACCGGCTTTGGCCCGCTATTTGATTGATTTACTCTTAGACTTCTTTTGTGTTTCGGGGAGATGACATGTTAAACAATGCATGTACTTTCTCTAGGTTAGCTTTTATTCCCTATAGGGTCAAGGATAGTCGAGAAACTTAACCGTGCATGTCATATTTTTTAAGGGTTTTAAAAGGTACATTTTAAGTCTTATGTGTTGTTTTTCTACTGGATTTTAATCAACATATCAATCGCACACACTTTAATATTTTGTTTCCTTTCTTCTTGGAGAAAATCACATACATAAATCACTAATAGGTAGCCCCAAAATTTTTAAACTCAATGGGCACTAGGTTATAATAGCACATACCCTCACTAGTGACAAATGTTTTATTTTTTTCATCAACCTGATGCTTCTTTATGTAGTGCTAACCGGAAAAAGCATCTAGGAAGCTCATTACAATATGATTGACCGCCAAATCCACAAATGCGCCGATCCTGACAAGGGATAACTGTCTTTCGGGCAGGCAACATTAGAGTTGGAGAAGTCCACACACATCATCCACTTGTCATTCGCCTTCTATACCATGACCACATTAGAGACCCACATTGGTTGTTGCACCTCTCGAATCTAGCATGCCTCCTTTAGCTTATGGACCTTCTCCTGAATTGGTCCCGTCATAGTCATGATCGAGAACTTAATATTTTGCTTCGTTGGCTGGGGCACTGGATTCAAGTTTAGCCGATGGCAGGTGACATCAAGTGAAATTCTTAACATCTTTGAAGTGGATCAAGCAAAGGCATCTCAATGGTCTCCAATGCACGTCTTTCATCCAAGCATCAAAATTTCGACCTAATAGAAAAAAAATTACCATTCCCCAGCATCGGTTGCAGGTACTTTTATGGGTGGCCATGTAGGTCTCGAGACCCACTTCATATTTGTTTTGGAGTTTGAGCGGCTCTTGCTCCATGCTTTCGACGGCTCTGAGGTATATCATATGGGATTGGTCTAAGTTTTTTTTTTGAAAGGAAATGATCTCTCTACCGTAAAAAAAATTTATTGCAATGTGGTCCATAGAGATAATGACTTTGTAATCGTTCAACAAAAGACAATCAAAGATCTAGTTGTAACTTGGTGGAAAATGTACTACCCAACAATCTTCAATGTAGGAGAATGGCTTATTTCTTTCTCCCTAAGTGACTGGTAGTGCAATCACTCCTATGCCCCCCCTTTCTCTCACCATAGAAATCGTAAAGTAAGTCAGTCGGTGCCACCAACCAGTCAGATTGAAGGTTCATTTTATCAAACACAAATTTGAACAATATGTTCATAGAGCTGCGAGTGTCGGTTAGAATGCATCCTATTTGGTAATTGACAATTATCATCACCATGATGATGAAATCATTGTATAGGTTCTCTCTTGAGAGAAAGTCCATATCAGTGAATGTAATTGTTGGTCGAGAGTTGCGCAAAAAAGTTCTTATCAAAGCCTCTTCTGATTGACTCGTTAGCAAGATTCTCCAACTCCTTAAAAAATGGCTCACACTATCCCATCGATAAGGATGACATTGGTCTACATTGGATCATCCGAGATTACTTCCATAAGTGCCTCCCAATGCCTCTGGGTCACAGATTCTGACGCCACAACTTCTTAAGCCTTACAACGCTTATTAACTCATCAACCAAGCTTCGAAGGTGTCTACACTCCTCTGTATCATGATCATTGTCTATGTGATAAGCACAATATTTCTTAGTGTTCCCAAAGAAAAGCTCCAGCTCTCATTGGAGGCGCATTCTTGAAGTATTATTTATTTTCTATGACCTTTATTAACTTTGTCATTGAGACTCTTAATAGAGTGGCCTTTGGTGCTTCGTGCTCATTCAACAATCGCTCATGGTAATACGTTGATGGTTAGTCAGTGTACCTCACTTGAACTCTTTTGTTATTATTCCTGTTAACTCCACTAACATCCCTGGAGTGCCCGGTTGTCTTTTATCGTGGTTGAGTAGAAGGAAATGAATCTTCCCTTGGCCTCCATTTGTCTTCTCTTGGGTCCTTCCTCTTCATATGACTAGTGGCAGCTTCTGCCTTAGCTGACGCGGGGGTAGAGCTGCACTTTTAAGTCGAAATGAGATTATTGGTCAGCTCCAACAATTCGGTTAGGGTTCTCGGTTGCTGAAGTCCCAAAGCGTAGCAAAATGGTCCCTCCTTCAATCCTTGGGCTAAGGCAATGTATGTTATGGTAGGTTCTAGATCCCACACCTCTAGCAATTCCTTATGGAATCGTGTGACAAAGAAGGAAAGAATTTTATCTTACCCATGCATGACCTGTAACAGAGACTACAAACTCTTCAGCGATTTTTGGGCGCTAGTGAACTGCACCACGAGCATCCTCTTGAACTAAACAAAGGAGGTTATTACTCCAACCGACAGTCCATTTAACCACCCGAGGGCCACCTTCCTCAGTGTGGTGAAAAAGAGACGACACTTCAAAGCATCAACTATCATCAGCAGGCAAACAATCAACTCAAAAAAGGTGATGTAGCCAATTGAATGGGTCCAAAATTTATAGAATTTGAGTGGCATTATCTCAAATTTCTCTAGGGGATTGACAACTAAATCCTACTAAGTAAACACATTCTCTAGCCAGCAAGGGGCCTCCATACACTCAAACCGTTGTCTGTCCATCTATGTAGACCTAACAATGCCATGGTGCTAGGAGTCTCTTAATCTATCCAGGTGTTGGCATCAATTTTTTATGTCTTGAGTGTAGGGTGTCTACCTATATGACTCGAGATAGTCTACGGCCCTACCGTGGTATCCGATAGTTCAGACACCCGGGACCTTTCGGCATGTGTTGAGGGGCACGTAGCCAAGGTCATTCTGATAGGATATGGCTTTCTCTTAGGTAAAGGTCGGTCGGCATTTGACATGTCGAACGACTCTGATCGGGCCAACAAATATTATGTGGTGTGTCATGCGCGATTTTGACTTTAATTGGCCCGATTGCTTAACGAAGTAGTCCAAATGACCCAGATGATGAAACGAACCTCACTAGTGTGTCTGGAGTGTCGATTTCACTTACGGAGGATGTCCACTTTGCCACAATTTCGCGGGCAAAGTAAAAATGTGTGAATTATCATTTTAGCCCGATCGTCGAAAAAGGTGGTCCGAACGACCCCGGACGACAAAACAGACTGCGTGGTTGCGTCTAGAACGTCGATTCTACCTAGGGGTGTTCATTTTATCGCGATGACGTGTTCAGAGAAAATGCGTGGGGAGATATAAATTGAATAATAATAATTATTATATTATAATAATACTATTATTATATATATTTTTAAAAAAAAACCCTTCTCTCCCTTATAACCCACCACCTCCCTCTCTCTCCCTTATTGCTTCTGAACCTTTCCTCGCAACCTCTACATACCTCACGAAACCTAGCTCCAGGTCGTTCTCCTTCTAACCGTCGGCTTTCTCCTCGTCACCGATAAAGACCGCCGCCTTCGGCGCACCTCCTCTGGCTGCCGACCCAAACATAGCAGCCACCCTCCTCCCTTGGTTTGCGATTTTGCTAGCCTGCTTGCTGGCGTCACACCCCAGTCCCGTCGGCATAGTCCTCCTCACCGGCGAGCCAACCTATAAACGCTGAAACTCCTATATTCATGCGTCAGTATGGGTTGGCACGACGACGTGCCTGCATGATGGATCGTTGGTTTTCCTAGAACGAGCCTTTAGGTTAGGAATTCTTGTGTGTGGCCAAATATCCTTCTGTAAAGCCGAGTGTCTCTATTTGTTGTGAGCCTTAGCACAAGTCCTAATGGGTCAGATTCTCTCACTCCCCTTGCTTTGGATTCCCCAACTTTACTTGAAGAAGTTGGGAGGTCGGACTTGGCAAAGCGAGAGAAGCTTTGTAGCTAACTCGCTTTGCAAAGTCTGGATAAATTCGCAAAATAGGAAAAGCTTTGTAGTTATCCTATTTTGCGACGTCGTAGAGAGTTTTCCCTTCGGAGATCCGGAGAGAAACTCCTCACATTTCCTCACCAAAGCAAGAGGCGGCGGTGCCACTCATCAAAGGGTCTGAACCTTAGGTCTCCCAGGTGAGGTCGTTAGCATGGGTCCGGTTTGCTACCTTCATGTTGGTTTGTTCCATATTGCATTTTTTTTCTTGATGCATGTTGCATTTCACTTTGCTTCGACCAACCACCTCAACCTGACTTACTTCGCTCCGATCGGCCGCCCCGGCCAGATGAACATCTCACTTTGGTTCGACCGGCCGCTCCGACCCGATAGACCGATCACTTTGCTTCGGCCGACCACCACGATCCAGTTGACCGATCACTTCCATGTTTATTTATTTTTGCATTACATCACATGTTTACATGTTTGCATGTTGCACCGTATGTGTTCGCATTTGCATTTGCATCTGCACTTGGGTGATGCTCTCAAATGAGAATCACCACTGTCTCCGGGTCACTGCCGCCTCGTTACACCTTTCTTCGGGGCACTGACTCCATGACACGTCCATCCCTTTTGGTCATTGCCTCTAGTACACACCTATTTCTTTAGGTCGATGCCTCTACGACACGCCCACCCTTCTGCTCACTGCCGCTAAGACACACCCATTTGTTAGGGTCGCTGCCTCCACGATATGCCCATCTTCTCCTAAGTCACTGCCCCACGATACACTCATCACTTCTATCACATGATTGTCTGCATTTGCATGTTTGCATGGATATCAAGCCAGACTCGTTAGGAGAGTGACCCGTGTCGGTCGCGATGCCTTAACGAGCATTGCTTGCTGGGTTGATCCCGGTGAGTAATGCGAGTTAAGTCATCGGGATTGACACGAGTATGACTGCGTTAAAGATCTAATAGATCTAACTCATATCACCACTCTTCGTAACACCCTTTAGATCCTTCGGATCTTTAGGATGGGGCTGGTATGACGACCCCGTCAAAGTCATACTATACCCAGACCTACCCCGCACTTAGATACTAGGTTGACGCACTTTTCGTTAGATGGTGTGCTGGGCTAGGATTTAAGGTGCTAGGTAGTCTTTTTGATGTCTGGCTATTGTTCTCTGCTGGATTGGTTGCTCTAGTCAGGTATCTTTCTTTTGTATTATGCTTGTGGTGTGCCTCCATGCTGCATATGTGTGGTAGTATGTTAGGGCATTCTTCTGCAGGGAATCATATCTATTTATTTGCACACACACACACATGTACCGCTATAGGGGGAGCAAGTAATAATTTCTAACTCTTTTGCTTGCAGGTGCTATTAGCTCCCCCACTTTTAAGACATGGCTCATGATACATTATTTGCATGTGAGCTCTCCTGCTGACACTTTTTTTCGTGCAGGATAGAGTATTTTATTTTCCTATGTACTTTTTAGAGTCTAGGAGACTCCTGTAGCAGAAATTAGATACGGGCATGGGTTCCGAGACGTTTAACGCGGGAACCACGTGGAGAGGACCAGGGGCAGATGCTCGTGCCCCATATCTTAATTCTGCATTTTATATCGATGTATAGAATTAGGACCGTACACGTATATGCGGAGTCCAACCGCCTTTTTCTTTTCTGGGATATGTTGCCAACCCAACGACATCGGCCTATTTATTATTTTGATCTGAATTGTTTTGCTTTTTGCAACATATTGCATGTCTACACTTGCATGTGTTTTTCTTGTTTCTTTCTGTGGTTTAACTGAGATTTCACGATATAATCTAGACTCATGAAGGACCCTAAAATTGTTACTTTCTACAAAATGCTAAATAAAATCCTAAATAAAATATTCAAGATAATTAAAATTTAGGATTAAAATATTCAAGATTTAAAAATTGCAATATTTACTTTCTTGCATATGTTAATAGGGCCTCCACAATACTTAAGGACCACTTTAGATAACTGCATCATATTTGCATGTCCCGAGGAGGAGTCCCCATGCTTCTTCAACCTGACTGGCCCATCATACCTCTTTATTGATGGTTGTCTAGTGCGCCTAGGGTGTTAGAAGGCTCCCTGACCCAAACATGGTGTAAGTTCTTTTGTTTGGAGTGTTTCCAGCTTTGTAGTTGAACCTCCATTTTCTTTTCCTTCTTGAGGCATCCTTGCCACTTATGCATGTATAAGTCCCACCTCTTGGAACTCCAGCTTTTAGTCATAAGATAGATTTTGTTTCCTTTAACCTTAGGGCTACCGAGGTTTCCCGTGGACGACGCAATTCACGGATTGCTGATCGGGGATCTCAGGACGTGTTGGGTCGACTACCTTCACGACCAGGTAGACTTAGGGTCTTAATAGCTGTGGATGATGGGTCCATGAAACCCCGACCCAGTTACCTCTACCTTTTAGGATCACTCTACCTTCATTTTTGTTGAGCCCCTTTGAGCCCTGTCGCTCCTTGACTTCGTTGATATCATTTTGACTGCCCAAAGCCGATGAACTGCCGCTCATTTGGGATACGACGATTTGTCCTCTACTCTTATGACCCAGACGTGTTTTGACGTGTTTGGATATCCATGTCAAGATGATTTAGGTTATTTCGTGGGCCCCGTGTGTCGATGAGCCCCTACCCATTCGGGATGTGAGAGACACAGTCTCTGCCCGGTGGCTTAGCGCGAGTTTTGAAGCATCGGGACTGTTCACACACGGAAGAACCTTCATTTGAGTACTTATTGCCCCAGGTTCACGATAATCCAAGTAAAACTCCTTTTATCGAGAGTATTCTTGGGTACCCCCTAAGATGTAATTAACCAAGTGGGATACGTCCCCTTGGGAGTGCTATTGACCCCAGAACAGACACCTACACTTGAATCTCTGGTTATAGGTAGTCTACGTAGATATTCTTTCGCGGATATCGGTTTAAGGTGCTTTCGCCCGATCTTGTTTGGACGGACATTCTTAACCTATCCTTGCGAGGTTTACCGCACGTAGATTATCCACGTTTTGTGTTTTCTTTTATTTGTCATATTAACGTATGCCCTTTTTATTCAGTTCCTCTCCTCTTCGAATCAGTGATCTGATTCGGGAGGGAGATTTATTCAAATAGGGGAAGTATACGACGATCGACAGGCTGGCGAATCCTTCTAAAATAAAAGAAAGAAAAACGAACAAAAACATCAGGCCTTGAGTTGCCCTTCTGTTATTGTGCAACGACATATCCTATTGGGGGTTCTACTCCCTTCCCTCTGCGAACCCTTTTCTGATGGCCTCCACCATCTGGCCTATAATCTGGTCCTTCGACTCCTAAATCTATTGTTATAGAAACTCAATGATGCACACAATGTCTATGGTGTATCTTTGGTAGGTTTCTTCTCCTCCTTATGTTTTTTTTTGTTGGCATGATCCATGCTCACCACACCTTTTATGATGTTGAATCCAAATCTATAATGTGAATCACACCCAAAGAACAAAGCATAGAATAAGAGATAGAGAGAGAAAGAGAGGAGTGCACAATGAAAAACTACTTCTTTGATAAATGGTTGATTAAACACTTACTGCAGAAATGACCCCTCTATTTATAGATAATGAGATAAATATAAGATGTACAACTACATGATTGTCTCTATTTTTATGAGGGTGTTAAGGGATATGTTAGGTATAAAAAATAAATGGATTTATAGCTCAGTTACCCTATCACTCGTCCGACCAAGTTTGGTAATCCTTGGATCAACAAGGCCTGTTCAACCAATTTTGTTAAGTTGGGGTAGCTAGTCAGCTCTGGTTATTTTTCGGTCATCTAAACTTCGCTTAGTTGGCTTGAGTCAATCGATCGACTGCTTTGATTGTCGATCGCCGACCATCATATGAGAAACTCCTGTCACTAAGATGATATCAGGCTATAAAGCATATGGTGAATCACCATATATCGACAAGTTATCTACCACTCGATAGGAGATCCATATGAAGTGTTCTTTGAGCGTGTAGTGATGAAATCTTTTTACACTTGAAGAATCTCATATACTCTTGTGAGGCGGCTGACAATGTTGGGATGAGAGCAGGGCTGGTGTCTTCTCTTGATTCGATGGGTCTTGATCTTTGATAGGTGTGGCCATCATTCGATCGACTCCAAATATTGTTCCAAGGGAGCTGAAGTTGGTCAATCGAGTCCTTTGGTCTTTTGTTGACGCAACCCTTGATCTTCTTTCCATGATTCATTTTTGTCTATTATTCTGTTGGATTTTCTTGAGATTCATACAAACACATTTCTAATATACACATGTATACACCAAAGTGTTTTTTAAAAATTTTAATATAACATGTTATAAAGTCATAACATATTGAGTGTATTCATAACAATTATAACATATTAAATCCTAAGATAAATAAAACATAGTATATTTCACAATATATTTCATAATATCCGTAACAAAACATAATGTAATTCAAGAGATTTAACACAACAATTACAATACAAAAATATAAATTAACACGTATAATGGCATGAATCTTGTCATATCAATACAAAACATCCCGTGTTGATGTCACAACAAGTACATAATTACCCGATATCTATTTAGAAAGAAATTTATTTATTTATTCATTATTGTTCACAAAAAAATCATTGCCACATCACTCATATCATCAAAATATCATAAGGAAAAATTACTCAAATTTTATTCGGATTATTTCACAACTATAAAACAAGTACAACAAATGGAAGGAAGTGCACAAAATTCATTAAAACATCTCTTAATTAACAAAATATGCATCTCACCATTGCAACAAAAGATATATCTAAAGCAGTAACATATCTCAAATCATTACTCAATAGTAACCAATAGTCCATACTCAACCTCATCATTCCTCTTCTCTGAATAACACGTGAATAAACTAATGACAAAGATCATAGCTCACTGGGTTACTCAAAATTCACAATAATTTTCAACACACGGAAAAGAAAATGTGTAGTTTTTTATTTCAAGTGGACTAAAATAACATGACAAAACATCACATATTATGTCTATCTAATATGATACTGTCACGAGAAACTAAGAATTACTAACATTCTAGGCATATGCTGAACAACACTGCAAGCAACATGACATGAAAGACTATTTTATTTTTTTATTTGAAATATTTTATAATTGTGTCTTTTCCTTCTATGCCTTCATTTATTTATATTTCCTATTTGTTCATGTTCAAATATATTCGGGCCTATCAAATGCACTGATGAAAACACAAAGATGAATAATTATATAGATGTAAAAACTTTCATAATTTTACTTAATTGCACATAACATACAACCAACTAGCCGTACAATTACCTACAATTATCCCCTTTTTCTCAAATTTTCACATATATTTGATACATAAATATGTAAATATGAAAAATTTTTAACTTGAAAAAATATCACTAAATATGCTGCAAAAATATATAGAAGCACATATATACAACTAATAATGAATTTTGATGAAAAAATCAACATGCATATAATGACAATCAAAATTTACAAACCTTTTTATATGCAATGTCCAAAATAATATTTTAAAACTTCCCTTGTTTTATAATAAATTCTATTGTGCTCAATAGTCTTAAAAGCATATAAAACACTATATGATAAGAATATATAAAATAAAATTTTAATTTTTCTATGTTAGTATGCCCAAAGCATATAGCATATAACACAATCAAAATTTTGTAAATCTAAATTTATTTTACTTTTTACCAAATAAAAAATCCTAATTATATATATATATATATATATATATATATATATATATATATATATATATATATATATATATATATATATATATGGTATGATAACAGTAGCTTACATAGAGCCAAACAAATTTTCATCAACATATGTGACAAAATGATCTTAATGATGTTTTAGATTAGGAGAGTAGATGTTTTAGATTCGACTTGTGTTAAGAAAGACAGAGGTAGACCTAGGAAAACTTGGGCTTATTGTATTAAAAATGATCTTAATTTATTAGAACTAAATGAAAATATGACACTAAATAAGACGCAATGGAGAAAAATGATTCATGTAGCCGACCCCACATAGTGGGATTAAGGCTTTGTTGTTGTTGTTGTTGTATATGTGACAAAATGATAATTAGTACACACACATGACAAAATGATAATTAATATAATTTTGAATGTTTAATTATAAATTATATAAGAAAATATTATATATCTCAAAAATATATGACTCCCAATATTATTCTGAAAAGTTAATAAATGGGAAATCATGTCTCCAACAAATATGTGAAAACAATTCACAAAATTAGTACTAGATGGCTCTAAAAAGGATGCTTTTACAATGAGATAACCATTTCTTAAAAAAAAAAACAAATCTAACATTAAACTTCTTATTTTGCTACTTATGATGCTCAAGAAAATAGACCACAATATGTTTAAGACAAAATCACGAGCTCTCTTTAATGTGGTGAAGACAATTTATAAATCAGACATAAAACAAATTTACGAAAGAGAATGAATACAATAAGAATTAAGCTTGAGACTAAGAAGTTACATACGTACCGCACAATTCTTAATATTTACATATCTTACACTTGAAACTTTGATATTTACATTCAAAACAATCGAATCATTAACATCACATCAAAGATATCAGTTTTACTAACTTTTTAAAAGTCAAAATGTATCTTTTTATGCATATGTTTATAGCACCAAGATGTTATGAATGTAAATATCAAACTTTAGATATGTAAATCCATAAGAATTATGTGGTCCATATGTAAATTTTCCAAAAAAACAAAAAAAAAAAAACAAAGCTTTCTTTCACATTTAGTGTACAGTTTACATCCAAAAGATTCACTAAAATCAATCATGCACAACATCTCATGATTTCAAAGAGGTCATTTGCACATCAAAGTATTAACGTTCAAAATAACAACATATGCTCCTCCGTCTCCTCGCGCTTTTTGTTGAAACCAGATACTGCAATAATAGCAACATAAAGCCCTCTTAAACCTACACACAACTCATTATATAGAAAAAAAATCAACATGTACACTTGGAACTTATATCATTGAAAGCTGTGTTTATTTATGAATGGCATGACATCAATAAAATAGTTCATGTGCATGTATGACAGTTCATGTTCTTGGTAATATCAGAATCAGTTATGCCATTATATGGGTAACATTGCTTTATGCATATTGTACGATTGTACCACCACTTTTGTATGGTCTTTTAATTGTATCCAAAATATATGAAGTAAATTGCTGATTCTACCTCTCATCCTCTATCTTCTTCTTCTTCTTCTTTTTGTTGTTCTTCTGCTTATATCTTCTTTATATCAAAGTTTATATGGTATTAGAGCAGTTCTTGCTCTAGCGAGCTTCTTCTCCCATTCATATCAAGCTAGACGACCTCAGCCATGGCAAAGTCAAAGGCTTCAGAGACGGAGGGTAACTCTTCGATAGAAGATGGGCAAGGAAGCGAAGTACCTGGCATTCCACCTAACCTCAAGTTCCTGATGAGTAATATTAAAAATATTACTCACACTCAACTCTCCTCTTATAACTATCCACTGTGGAAAGCTCAAGTTATCAAATTTTTTTGTGCTAATGGGTTCCTGGGTATCTCGACGACAACAATCCCTGTCCGACTCGATTCATTGGCTCTGAAACAACCACCCAATTGCTTAACCCCGACAACACTATGTGGATACTTGTAGATCAGAACCTCACAACTGCTCTTTACTCAATTATTTCACCAACTATACTTCCATACATACTTCATCTTCCCACTACAGAAGATGTATGGCAGACAATATCATAGAGCTTTCAACCAACTAATAGATCTCGGCTGATCCAACATAAAAATGAGCTACACAACATGAAGATGAACAATCAATCCATGCAACAGTATCTAGCCAAAATTAAAATGGAAGTTGACAACATCACCGCCACAGAAGGCCATTTAGACAATGAGGATGTGATTCTGTATACAATTAATGGTCTACCGGTGCAATACCAAACATTTAAAATAGCCATGCAAACTCAAATTTAACCATACATTATATTCTCTAATGTGTAGTGAAGAGATCAATCAACTAAATGACACACTTAAGGCGGAACCTGCAGCCAATCCACAACTTGCTCTTGCGGCTACACGTGATCGCAACTGAAATGCCACTCATGGTCGAGGTAGAACTCAAAACTGCAACCAGTGAATGAAGGGTGGATGATCTCAACCAAAATCCTCCATTATATGTCAAATATGTCATAAAGTGGTCAGTCCGTCGCTACCCGTTGGCACCATCTAAACATTGAGTGTGTACCATCCAACCGTGCTCTCCAAGCTTCTACCACACCATGGGTTCTTGATACCGGAGCGACCACACATTTAGCATCAAATTTTAGTCATCAACAAAAAAACGACGCCGCCAACCGAACCGAAAAAAATACTCGTCAGGAACAGTTAATCCATACCGGTTCAACATCACGGTGATGGTATCCTTCAAACACCCGAGCTTAAGCTTAAACTCTCTAATATTTGGCATTCCCCCTCCCTTACTCATAATCTTCTCTCCGTACAAAGATTAACCACTTTTAATAATATCTCCATTGTCTTTAATTCAAATGGCTTTCATATTTTTTATCCCCTAACAAATCGGATAATACTTCATGGAACAAATCGAAAGGGCTGTACCCAATCCCCACTACGGCTCCCGCTTCTAACTTGGAACTATCCCACAAAGCCTTTGCTACAACCATCAACGATCCTCACATCTGGCATAGGCGTTTGGGTCCTCACGTGAACATTCTTCATTGTATCTCCAAAAAGTATCAATCTCTCGCAATTTCAACAACTCCTTTATCATGTGAAAGTTGTCATTGTAACAAGAGCCACAAACTCCCTTTTCCTTCAATGTCTTTGCATTTCTATTTACCCTTACAACTTATTCACTATTAGGACCTTCCCCAATTTTATCTAATCAAGGGTACCAATACTATGTTGTTTTCATTGATGATTATTCAAAATTATGTTGGCTATTTCCAATGAGACATAAATCTGAAACAATTAAAAAATGTATACACTTCATAAAAATGATCAAAACTCAATTCCAAATAACTATTCGCCTCTACGTTCTAAAGGAGGAGGAGAATACAATAATGCCACTCTCCAAGCCTTCTTATCTCAAGAAGGAGTTCTCCACCAATTCTCTTGCCCATACACACCGGAATAAAACGGTGTCGTCGAACGTAAGCATCGCCTCTTTATTGAAACCATCAGAATGCTCCTCCATGATGCATCTATCCCTTTCAATTTTTGGGTTGATGCCCTCGAAACAGTCCTTGATTTCATTAATTGATGCCCTCCAAGGCTAACAACTTCATCTCCCCCTATGAAAAACTATACAAACACCCTCCAACCTACTTGCATATAAAAGTCTTTGGATGTTGTTGTTACCCTTGGCTAAAGCATATGACACTTCACAAACTTGCACCTCACTCTACACCATGTGTATTCCTTGGTTAATCTCCAACACATAAATGATACAAATGCTACAAACATGTATCCAACAAAACTATGATATCCAAGCATGTTATATTTCATGAAAACATTTTTCCGTTCCAAACTATACCCAACAACCCATCTGCACCACCTCAATTGTGGACCAATCCTCTTCTACTCATTCCATCAAACATCAACCCAACAACATCAGCAAGTCCACTGACCTCTGTCCTTACCTTCCCGTCCCATACTACAACAACATCAGCTCAACTTTCCGCTCCTTCCTCCTCCAACATACCGTCATCACACCATCTCCTTGAGATCACCCCAAATATCCTTCCATTAACACATATTTCCCACCCCATGATTACTCGAACAACAACCGGAACTATAAAACCCATTCAAAAGCTTAACCTCTCTCACCAACTACAACACAATTCCAATCCAACCTCCTTTAGCTGAGCTGTCTAGCTCCCTCATTGGCGCAAAGCCATGTCAGAGAAAATCCACGCTCTTCAGGCACAGGGTACCTGGGACTTAGTTCCTCTCCCTCCAAATCAAGTGACTCTTGGGTGTCACTGGACATACAATACCAAATTCCATCCGGATGAACCGGTGGCTCGATACAAGGTTATAAACAAGAATTTGGTGTCAATTATGTCGAGACATTTAGCCCAATTGCAAAAATAAGTACTCTCTGCACACTTTTTACCATTGCTTTTCAAAAACAGTGGCCATTACTCCAAGTCGATGTGGTCAATGCCATTTTGCATTGAAACCTTGAAGACACATTTTACATGGAGCAATTGGTAGGTTTCAAAGATCCAAATTTTCCCCACCATGTGTGTTTACTAAAGAAAGCACTATGCGACTTTAAACAATCGCCTAGACAACGGTTTACAACTACCTCTGCATTTTTTATCCAACGAGGATTTCATATCAGCAAAGCAAACCCATCGCTGCCACTCTCCTTGACAACCACACATAAAATATTTGTATTAATCTATGTAGATGATATGATTATCACAAGAGACAACACCAAAGCTATCAAAAGCCTCATCCAACAGCTCCAAGCTACGTTCCAAATTAAGTCTTCGGGTGAAGTTTCAAAATTTTTGGGCATCCACGTCCATCGCACACAAAACTCAATGTATCTCTCTCAGCACCTATAACTACACCGCATTCTACAGAACACGACAATGAAAGACTGCAAACCAGTGACAACCCCACTTCCTGCAAAGTGGTATGAAAATCCGGCTCATAACGAACCATATGTTAATCCGACTGAATACAGGAAAATCATAGGTGCACTTCAATACCTTACAATTATGCGACTGGATATTGCATTTGTCGTCAACTATCTTTGCCAACACATGCAGGCTCCGCTGGTCTATCACCACCAACTCCTCAAACACATGTTACACTATTTAAAAGGCTCAATCAGTATGGCTCTCAAAATCTCGCATGCACCCCTTATCCTTCGAACTTATTTTGACGCCGGTTGGGTCAGAGACTCAATAGACCGAAAATCAGTCACAGGTTTCTGCACCTTACTGGGTGCCACACCAATTTCATGGACTGCCAAGAAACAAACTACGATTGCTCGTTCTTCCATCAAAGCCAAATATCGGGCATTGGCGGCTGCAACTGCTGACCTTATTTGGCTTGGTCGTTTACTTGCTGAACTTGATATTCCACAGGAAGAATCGACATCTCTCTTCTGTGACAATATTTCATCTATGACCATCGCCAACAACCCGGTTTTTCATGCCTGTACAAAGCATAAAGAGATTGACAACCACGTTATCTGAGAACAAATTCAATATGTGGCTCTACAACTTCATTATATCCATACCCAGGATCAACCAGCGGATATCTTCACTAAATCACTTCATAAGCAATGGTTCAAAGTCCACTGCTCCAAGCTTCAGCTCACTGTCGAGACCCCTAAGCTTGAAGGGGGGTAATATTAGAATCAATTATGCCATTATATGCGTAATATTGCTTTATGTTTATTGTATGGTTGGACCACCACTTCCTCTCCTGATTACAGCGTCACGCGTATAATATCCTAACAAACCATAGCAGGGAATATTGCCTCTGTGCTTTCTATCTTCTACTCATCTATATAAGAGTTGTATATGTAATGCGTATGTTGTATGGTCCTTTAATTGTATCCAAAATAAATGACGTAAATTGCTGGTTCTACCTCTCACACTCCATCTTCTTCTTCTTCTGCTAATCTCTTCTTTATTTCAAAGTTTATAGTTGGCAAGCATGTCAAGTAAATAAAAAAACATATGTATCAATTGAACATAGCAAAATAGAAATAATTTAATACTAAAATAAATAGAATAATAACAAAATATTTTATTTAATAATAAGCTTATAAGATACGAAAAAATAAAGTAATAATAAAATAAATTTTCATTTCTAAAATACCTTCAAAGTTAATGAGTGGTGTTTAACAATGAAATTCAATCTAAGGACTAATTTAGATCAATTTTTAATAGTACGTGACCATAAAGGAGTACTTTAAAACTCTGTGACTAAATTTATCACTAGTTGATAGTCTGAAGACTATTTTGAGCCTTTGCTTTAAGAAAATATAAATAGACTTGGTCAAGCGAATTAATGTACAAGCTTAGGTGAGGGGAAGATCTTATAATATTAACTATTGAAATAAAATAGAGTTAGTTGTTGTTGTTTGTAAGATATTTAGAAGTTCCAATGCGCATGCACAAACATTACAAAGTCTTGTTTTTTTAACAAATTGCTAAAACTGTGATATTTATCTATACTCTGTGCGCTTAGCTTAAAAAGCTTTATATGGTTGCATTAAAAAAAATGTCAAAATTTATAAGCTCCATCATATGGTTAAACATAAGTAGAACTTTATATGGATTTCAAAATAAAAAGTCTCAAAATCTCCTAAGATAAAATGAGTAAAAATTATATTATCTTTTTTTCCTAAAGCATGCTTCTGTATCTATCAACAATCAAATGAACCCAATAAACATAGTTGATATCATCATATATATATGAAACGGAGATACCACAAGTGCACATTAAAATTGCCAAACCAAAAAATAAGTAGTTTCCAGAAATCAATTCCTAATAATTATTTGCTGGAGCAAAAATAAATGCTTATTACCTTCTCATTTTTCGTGTTATCTATTGAATGTTACTGCTCAGCTGTAGAATCTATTCGCTGGGTAATCAAATGAACTGCTGCATTTGCTGATGAGAAAGGTCCATGGAAGCTTTGCTGGAAGGATATAGTCTCCAATCTTCTCACAATTTTGAGTAGAATCTCACCGAGATCGGTCTCCTTCGATATCAGAGATTCATAGTATGATTGAGCAGCAAGCTTGCTGATTTTAAAATTGGTTGGCTCAGGGCAGTACTCATCATCCAGCCATTTATGGAGAGTTATTCTAAGCCACTCTGATTCCTGTAAATTTGAAAGATTCCTACCATTGGTTTTAATTGGCAATGAATTTGGGACAATGGGCAATATAAGATAGAAGAATAGATTATAGATATTTAGAAATTTATTGTTCCAAAGATTGGAAAGGAAGACAATTATCTAATTTAGTTGGGTTGAGAGAGGTTTGGTAGGTGCAGAGAGATCAATGCTAACCGAAAAAATAGAACTGAAAAAAGAAAATTGATCAATGTGCTACATCTCATCATTTAACAAGTTCATCTCAAAATGGTCCTATCAGGGAGAGGAAAATGATGAGATATTATCACTTATTCGTATCATATATATTGCACCTTTGTAGCATGATTACCATCAATTTGTTTGTTAAAAATATGATTTATCACCGCTAACACACATGAATGCCTCCAACAACGTGGGATGTTTAAATCCTAATTTGAACCATCGTATGAAATCATTATTTATCATTTTGCTTGAGAAGACCATGATTGCATCACTCACTGCAATAGTCTTAAAAATAGTTTAACTCTCTTTGTACTTAGTTCTACTCCATCAAGTGTCCAATTACGCACTCAATCAGCAAAACCGACCTCGTCATAACAGTTGGCAATGGATATGAAGCTCAATATTAACGATCTAGGGGCCAAACGACACTCCTTTATACATGTGTTCTTTGACAACAAACCTCCTTCACAATAACTAATGACAAACATCCTGCCCATTGTAGCCATTTAATATAATGCAACGCTCCATTGAACAACGCTTGTGATCTATGTAAACAGACCACCTTGATATATGAGTTGGTGAAGTGCATGCCGCTTGCCACGACCATTTGAGAGTCACAAGGCTCTCATTGTCCAGCTGATGGCTATCCTATGGTTGGAAGCACACATCGAATGAGTTTTCCACCGATATTAGGGCAATCAAATATTTAATAACACCAAGCAACGTGACTTAAATACATACATATAAGCACCAATAATTCGAGAGGTAGGCTACCTCTCCCAAAGCTTAACCCTAATACCTAAAACTAGAGAGGTAAGCGATCTCTTCCACACCCAAATCTTAAGAGTCAATGCAATAATCTCATAGCATAACCAAACCCAAAGCATAATAAGCCCTATTTATACCTCAAAATAATAACTAATAAAAAACTAAATTGTCCTTGGGAACCGGTTTAACATTACTCACCTCCTAAAAAGACAAAATGCCCTCATGGTGAAAAAAAAAAAAAAATTACTAGTGGATCAAGTCATATGGATCCCATGTAATGTCATAATCTAACAATCATTTTCATTTAATTAGAAATTCACAGTGACTCGCATGAGTTAGAAATGCAATCTTGCGCACAACCTTCGTCCGCATCGGAATCTGTTGTTATCCTAACTTCAAGTCAATATTGGAAAATACCACAACCCCAAACAACTCAACCCATAACTCATTAATAATCGAGATGAGAAATTTGCCAGATACTATTTCCTCATTCACTACCCGATAATCTACACGTAAATGCAAACTCCCATCTATCTTCTTCACTAGCAAGCTTGGGCTAGAGAAGGGGCTCACACTAAGTTGTATGATTCTGGCCTCCAACATTTCTCAGATCAATCTCTCGATATCGTCCTTTTGTACTTGGGGACAAAACTATGGGCGACTCAATCTCAGGGTTATTGCATGCATGTGTTCCTTATAGTTCTTCGCGACAACTGAGGTGGAAAAACTGATCCAACTACTCCTACAATATTATTGCAGCTCCTACATAAGACAATCCACGTGACAACTGAAAACTTTTTAAATTATTGTAGGAGCTGTTGGATCGGTGTTAAAATCTCCTCCAATTTCGAAGCATGTGTCTTTTCTATTTGAAAAACCCAAAGATAAACATCATTTCTTTAAAAAATCGGCTTATTCAACTTTCTTGTATATGAGTCTCCTCACCAATTTTTACGACCCAAGCTAATTCCACCCATTAAGTGGGTTAGATTCCCATCCTCGACTCATATTGGTTTCTCTTCTTCCATAAGTATGGCTCACCGCCATAATAAGCTCGACCGTCCCTCCATAGGCCCATGAATCTCCTTCTGTCCGAATGGCTACTGCAGCAAAAGACACATGCTCAGTTGGTTTCAGCCCTTAATTGAGGTCCTACCTACCGTGTTCCATGTTCATGGTCGAAATCCTTCAAACTGATCTTCTCTAACTCCGAATTGCACGTCGTCCCGTTCTTCTTGCCACTGCTCGTTCCAACCTCCATGTGTACCTACCTCTAAATGTTGTCTCTCAAATTTACTCCCTACTCCTTTGCTCAATCCCACCTGCTTTTGTTTATTCCAGCTATCGTCAAACAATTCCTTCCAAGTGATCTCGCTCAAGTCCACTCCCGATTCCTTCGCTCGATCCCACCGATCCATATTCGCCTAAGGCAACCACACTATCTTAATCTAACAAAAAACCTTAATATTGATGCCGCTCACGCCCCCTCCAAACACCATCGCTTGATTCGACAACAGTCAGCGGCCGATTTGCATGAAACTATACGATCTTCTTCATTCATATACTTCAGGAGAATGAGTAAAAATCTCTCATCCATGATGACAAAACGCTCCTCTATTCCAAATCAAATTTGACTCACCTGTTCCTCCAATTTCTCCTTCAAAGCATCAATTTTCTTGGTTGTCATTATTCCCAAGACAATTTTTATTTAAAAAATGAAACTCCTATAGACAGTGGCTTCCTAGTTAGCTCAAATCATGAGTAATCCCATCGTTGGCTTCCCAGACCTCAAATCACAATTGCACCACAACTAGGGCACTCGTCATGACTCAACGTTGGCTTCCAGTGATCGTCGCGAACCTTATGTGGCTTCTAGTAGTCAAATCGCAATGGTATCGTGAATTTTTGCGACTAGAGAATGCTTGATCCCGTCATTTGTCCCCAAATCCCAGAAAGCTTCCGCAGGTTCGTCGCTTGCTTCCTAGCTAGATAGCTTGAGTTTGAATGTATCGTGAGGTTTTGACGCCACATTTTGAATCACGACGATATAGAGGTCTCTATCGCGCTTTCAATCCTCCTTCTTTGTCGCAATCACTCATTTGCATAGAATCACCATTATCACGTTTTCGCTTCTCAATTGCAACTGTTTCTCGTGATGTCTTATACTTCACGATTCTGTATGTCGTGATTCCTGAACTCTTTGTTCGCCCGCGATCTTCCAAGAATCAAATGCTTTGATATCATGATTCCTGAACTCATTGAACAAAGAGTTCAGGAATCACGACATACAGAATCATGAAGTACAAGACATCACGAGAAACAATGATATCAAATGCTTTGATATCAATTTGATAGCAACCAATACTAGTTCTCCACCAAAATCAAGGAAAGTAAATATTTTATTTCAATAATGCCAAGAAACACAGCTCAAATACATAAAGATAAACACCTACAATTTAAGAGTTAGGCGATCTCTTCCAAACTTTAACCCTAACACCAACAATTCGAGACATAGACGATCTCGCCCAAGTACTAATCCTAACACACAAGACAACAATCTCATAGCATAACATAACCCTAAGCATAATAAGCCCGATTTATCCCCTACAATAATAACTAATAAAAAATTAAATTGCCCTTAAGCACGCCGGTCTAACACATGCCTCCGACTCTATTTTGACAATGACAATCATTTTGCCCGTTACGCTCTCTGTTCATAGATCTCATCACAACAACTGAGGCAAAAGCTTACCTTGTCACAATAATCTACAAACCATATGATGATCAATATTTTAGCAAGAGAAAAAAATTAGTACATGTTGACGCTATTGAGAGATGTTGCTATCTTGCAATCTGGAGACGTAATCCACCATGCCTTTGTACGCTTCTATTGTACTTGTGGCCAATCCACACAACCTCGATGATGCCTTCATGAACTTCTAATATGCATGTTGTACTGAAATCCATATAGCTGCCTGGAGGGATACTTCCATGACAATTTTAACTACCATCAAATCTTGGGAACAAGAATTTATCCTGGCGTGCTTTCCCAACTTGGAGTTTAAAAAAAAAAAAAATCATATTATTCTTAATTGTGCTAAAATTGCTTGAAACTTCAGCATTCTTAACAACAACAAAAATGCCTTCTAACACACAATACTCACCAATATGATACCACAACAATAACAAGCCTTTATCCCACTAAGTGGATCGACTACATGAATCCTTTTCTCCTTGCATCCTATTTGAGGGTCATATTTTCATTTAATTGTATGTAGGTACCAATATGATACCATAATTCTAAAATACTTATCTGTCAAATTTGACTTGTAGAGCAGTATCATTATCGTGAAGAGGTATACACAGAGAGAATTAACAACAAAGCAGACAAAAAAATATGAGATATGTAGCATATTCTAATGCAGTAATTCCTCATGAAATTCTCAAGAATGCATTTCAATGTACTCTTACTACAGCTGCCAATTTTCTAAATTCAATTAAAGCTATAAGCAATTAAAGAGCACTCTCTAAAGTAATAATATTTCTGAATATTCTTACTCATAAATCAGTGGCCATCCATTCCTAATGAGCACGAATGCAATGGGAAAAATGAAAACTCCAATTGATCTCTTCTACAAAGTAATAACAAAGATACAATATTAATAATATCAATACAATGCAAAAACTCTTTATACAGGCAAACACACAATATCAGATTCAACTATTAAATTCACAAGTTATAGGCATTCCATCTCATCTAAAAATTAACAACACTCTAGAATATTAATAAGCATCACCATCAGGTACAACACTACCTATACCATCTGCATCAAAACCCCCAATCAACATTTTAACCTAAACGATCTCAGTCCTCTGCTGAAAACGGTGCCTAGCATCCTATAAAGCAAACATTTTTAGTGAGTTAGTGATGAAATAAAATAAACTATTTCTATTCCAGCTTTACTTTTTCCTGCTCTACACAAGTTTCTAATGACGAACATTCAGCATTGTTACAATAGAACCAGGGTAATTCTCATTGATACAAAAAAGGGTATATATACCCATTACA
>NEWO01000031.1:107487-126021 GCA_003013225.1 Phalaenopsis aphrodite
AAAAAAAAAACTCAAAATAATTAGAAGTAAAAAATGGCTATTACTAGCCATTAAAATTTTCTAATACTCCCCATCAAATTGAAGTATAAATGTTAGTTTTCACAACCCGGCCCAGAGCTTCGAATTAACTAAGACGGGTACAGACGATTGAACGGTGTGAATTAAATTTTATATATTCTCCTACAATTTAACAGATGAAAGACCACTAAAAATTAAATTAAAACGGCATTGATGATTGTTCGCTTCTTCTATAGACATTTTCTAGTTTGCCTCTCATTTTTTCATAACTTAATTAAACCTGAAAAGTTAGTTAAAACAGCTGAGCTAAACGAGGCAATGAATACTCATACTTTTAGACTACAACAATACAAGGAAAAGAAAGAACAATATGCATGTCAGTTAAGCTTCTTTATAAATCAATATAAATATTTGACATGTTATTCAAAATGAGTCTATATCATTGTCATATCAATATAATTTTATATTTATACAACCATCATAGGAGTCACCGTCTAAAATTGTACTACTTAAGGTACTTCAATGTCAATATCATTTTTCATTTACGTGCACGGGTATATTAGTGTTCTCCCATTAGTACCATTAAGGGGTGCTCCATCATAACCAAGCATCTACATGTAAGCATACTATAAATCATTTTTTTTACATTCTAAATATGATTAAATATTTTTCTTTTATAACATACATGTGTAGTAAATAAATGTAATTATGCAAATCATTCATTTATGGATGATCATATTGAATAATAAGCCAGATAAATCACATTCTAATTGCAGTAACAAGATGTCTTAATTAATGCGAATGATTTTAAAAAAATACAAAATTATTATCATAATTTAGAAGTAAAAGTGTTCACCTCGATGACACTTAAATCGATAAGATTTTGTCTCGATGTCGATTCTTCTAAAGTAGAACGCCTAAAATAAACATGGTATTTATAATAAAATTTTATTTTATTATGTTATTATTATTTTAATTAGCTAAAAATTATCATTTTTTTACTTTAAATGTTATATTTATTTTATTATGGCTTCCCGCAAAGGTTATCACTGATAATGAGACTCAATTCACTGAAAGGGTCATCACATCATTCTGCAAAGATCTTCACATTCAGTTTGTGCACACTGCTGTGACGCATCCCCAAACGAATTGACAGACAGATGTGACAAATAGAACGAAGCTCAAGGGGTTGAAGACTTGCCTTGAGAAGGTTGAGGGGCAGTGGATAGAAGGCTGCATAACGTACTCTGAGCATATCGCCCACCTCACGAACTCCTACTTGGGAAACTCCATATAACTTGTGTTTCGGCACTGAGACTGTCATCCCCGTTGATATCGGAGTTCCAAATTCCCGAGTCAAGACTTTCGACTCGGATAACAATAAAGAAAAACTCCGACAACAGTTAGATCTTCTCCCGCAAATACGCGATGTGACCGACCTCAGAGCAGCTTTCTATCGCCAAAGAATTGCTCGTCACTTCAACCGAAGAGTAAAGCCTCGACCTATCTTTATTGGTGACCTGGTTTTGCGTAGTATCAAAACCGCTGGTCATGGTCCCCAACGCAACAAATTATCCCCTCTATGGGAAGACCAATATATCGTAACTACCATGATCAAACCTGGAACCTTCAAGCTCAAAAAATCAGATGGAAAAATCTTGTCCCGGACTTGGAATGCCGAGAATTTTCGGAAATACTACCAGTAGCACTTCAGTCACATCATCTATGTCATATTGCATGCAATGCCAATATATCTCAGACTTATTTTATTGCTTTCTTCTAAAAAAAATATCTTTAGAAAGTGTAATGGCTCATTCACGAGTCACTTTATGCTCTCGACCCGAGAAATACACAATTCTGGTTGTATCTTAGTCAAAGCACGATCGATCCCAAGGGGATTTGATTTGACTTCATGGTTTAACATTGTTGAATTTTTACTCCGAAAAACAACCATAATAGGTTAACAGTCATTGGTGGACTACATCTGATCCCTTCCACACAGGTTCATAAGCAAGCAATGCTCCATCAAACAACCTTGGATGCGTTAAGGTTAATAAGTACTCAGTGGACTTTCTTTGACTCCTCCCATACATAATAAACATCACTGAGTAATACTCTGATGCATAACCTCAGCCAAGTAAAAGGTCGTTGGCAATTTATCCCAACGGTAATCTTCTTAAATGACATTGGACATCCAAAGCGTCACACCACTGTGATGCTCCGCCCAACACGTCGCCGTGACGCACTGCCACAATGCGTCACCGCGCTACAACACATCGCTGTAATGCACCTTCACAACACGACGCATTGTAGTAAAACGTCGTGGCGCCGCCGCAACACGTCGCCACGACGCACCGCTGCACCTCTACTCTTTCCTTCAGCTCCTATTTATAGGCTCCAAAAGGGATTTAACCATTAAATGGTCATTATTATAAACTTAAAAAAGAAGTGAAAAATTAAATGTTTGTTATTAAATAAATTTTAAAAAAAAGTAAAAAAATTTAATATTTGTTATTAAGCAGGCTTAAAAGGAGTGCAAACATTAAATGTCATAAAAAAATGTCATCTTCCAAAAAAAATGCAACAGAAAAAAAAAAATCTCGAGTTCCCCAACTCTGCATTTTGGGCCCATCTTTTCAGTTTCAGGCTCACAGTCGACCTGCCTAGGGCAGGATTCGAACTCTGTCACCCTCTCATGAAGCAAAAGAACTTACCAACTGAGTTGTCTTCAACTTCTTAATATATAAGGAAAAAAATATTCTTATACCGATACTAATAAAATAATATATATTGATACGTATGCAGAATATAAATGTTCCAAATCTTGATAATTTCGGACGATAAAAATGGTCTCGCCCAAAACTAGGGGGACAACTGATATGCCACTAACAAATTTTCACAATTTGACACGAATCTCAAGACATGACACGGATCCTGGGATGATATTTTGAGCAAGAAAAGTTCAAATCTTGATAAAAATTCATCCAGAACTCTGATTTCAACAAACTTATAATCAAACTGATCGGCTCGATGAGACATATCTAATGATATAAAAACTAGTTCAATTCGAGTCAAATCAAGCTCAGATCAAGTCATTAAACCACCATTGGAATATTTCTGGACACATTTGGAAGGTTAAACGAATGTCGACACTAACAAACCTATACTCGAATCAAGCGTCTCAATAAGACAAATCCAACAAGCCCAAGATCACTCATTTCCGACATCGTTAAGACACTCAAATGTCTATTAAACGCCGCATGATCGAAGGAAACTATCTGGACCGTCCGATCAAAATTGTTGATATTTCTGCAATAATTGCACTCAGAACACTATAAATAGACCCCCACCCCTCACATGACAGGAAGTTGAAGTCTAGAGAAAGAGTCTAAGGCCTTAAGAAGAAACTACAACTCGGCATTACCGCTAATCATCTTCGACCACCGCCGCCTCCGTCATCGACCGCCGCCGACCACGGTCGACCACCGCCGACATTCGACGACCACCACCGACCGTCGTTGACCTCTACCGACTGTCCTCGACTACTACTAATCACCACCGATCATCACCAACTAGACGTCATCATTCGACGTTGTAATCTAAAAAATATAGTTATCATTTCCAATCTGTGCGATAAGAAATTTCTGTAATCATCAATTAATAATGGATTTCTGCAACTGGGTCAGACCCGTGATTTTTCCCATACGGGTTTTCTACATAAAAATTTATGGAGTCATCACCGCTTGTTTCTCTTTCATCCGTGTGTGTGATGAATTTTCATATAACGCTAAGACGACAGTTTGTTACTCTACCGCTGCGACATTACCGCTGATCATTTTCGACCACCGCCGCCTCCGTCATCGACCGCCGCCGACAACGGTCAACCATCGCCGACATTCGACGACCACCACCGACCGTCGTTGACCTCTGTCAACTGTGCTCGACTACTACTAATCACCATCGATCATCACCACCTAGACGTCATCAATCGACGTTGTAATCTAAAAAATATAATTATCATTTCCAGTTTGTGGGATAAAGGATTTCTGTAATTATCAATTAATAATGGATTTCTGCAACTGGGTCAGACCCGTGGTTTTTCCCTTACGGGTTTTCTACGTAAAAACTTCTGGAGTCATGACCGCTTGTTTCACTTTCATCCGTGTGTGTGTTGAACTTTCATATAACGCTAAGACGACAGTCCGTTACTCCAACGCTGTGAATTTTCTAACACGCAAAACTACATATTTAGATATCTAAAACCAAAACTTTAATTTATTTACTTATACACCACCATATCTATGCATGAAAAAGGTCTCTTTCAACTTTTCCAAGTTAAAACTGTGATCTTTTTTATTGATAAGAAAGATTTAAGTGGTATAAATGTTAAAAAAATAAAATAAAATAAAATTTAAGTGTAAGATATATAAATACATATAAATTGGATAATATATATATGTAAATACTCTTTTCTCATCAAGAATGCCAATTGCCATGTTCCTGCTCTGTTCTGAAACAACCAATCAAGAAGCCGCACTTTTCTCTAAAACCAAATGTAACTGAAGTACAAATGATACTCACCTCGAGAGCTTTGGAAGGAACAAGCCAAGCTTCTGGTACCTGAAGGTCTTGAACTAGGGTTTCCGAGCCTTCCTCCTCCGGGATACCGGAGACGGAGAAATGGACGCGTTCGCTGTGAGGTTTCGAGGAGCGGAGTGGATCAACGGGGGCGAATCGGGACTGGGAGAGTGATAAGCTCGAAGGTACGATAATGGCGGGCGTTCGGGCGAGGAAAGAAAAGAAGAAGAGACGAGGAGGCTGCGGTGAGGCCATTAGGCTCACCAGCGGCGGTGGGAATCCCCTGATTTCCATCATCTCCCACCTCGAAGTGATTGAGAGTTTCTCTTATCGTGTTCTGCCGGTTCTAAGTAATTCCTGACTAATATTTTCTTTGTTAGTGTTTGAGTGAATAATATTTATTTATTTATTTATTTAAAATATAACAGATTATATATATTTATACTTAAATTTAAAATATCTTGTAATTCTTTAATTATTATTACATTTGAATGGTTCATGTTCAAATCCAACGCTCTATATTATATTTTTAATTAACTTAAATGAGCCATTTTGAGTCGAGCATGAACTGACAATGAACGGGAACTTTTTTTCGAAACGAACATAAATAAATTGTTCACTAGCTATTTTTGACATGAGCCAATTTCAAATTAAAAATAATAATAATAATAATAAAATAATAATAATAATAATAAAATAATAATAATAATAATAAACATAAAGAGCCGAACACTAACACAAGCTTAATTCACTAAAGATCGGATCTTATAGCATGTCATTGTTCAGACTTGACTTAGTCGAATCATAAGTTGTTAATATTCTTTCTGAGCTTTAAACGAGCTTCAAAATAAGTTTGTATTTAGCTTGCATAAAATTTTTGATATCTATATTTGATCTATAATCGACTTGTTTATATTAATTAAAATGCTAAAATTCAAGTAAATACTTAATTTTCCATATAAAGTTAAACATTTGATTGGTACATAATTTTTCATATAAAACAAATAAACAATTTAAAAATGTAAATGAGAATTGGATTTAAAAAAATATATATTTTCAGATAGTTTTATGAACAATTGAATAGATTTGGAATTAGGATCAAACTAATTATTTCCAAATAAATGAAAAAAAATATATAATTTAATTTTTTATAATCAAATAATATAAGATAAATAGTAACAAACTAGTTCATTAAAATAAAAAATTAATGAAATTACAATAAATTTGTGTGTATATTGATATTAAATTATAATACACTGCTATTAAATACATTATTAAATAAGTTATAATTAATCAAATTTTATTTAAATAATATATCATATAAACATAAAAATATTTAACAAGTTATTTGTTGAACAACAAATAATTATATATATATATATATATATATATATATATATATATATATATATATATATATATATATATATATATATATATAATGCACGTACAATGGTATGTTAGCATAGTAACATCTTTGAAGGTCGTAAGTCCCCTTAGGTCATGGGTTTGAATCCTCCCGTGTGTAAGGTTTGACACTTAAATATTTAGCACACCTGAGGATGGTCATGGCTCATCTAATAACCTTCGGTCATTCCTTGTGAACATCAAAGGATAACAAATGAATATTTTTTTGAACATTAAACAAGCGAGTTAAGCTATATCCAAATTTAATACATCTAAGCTCTAAATTAAAAAAAAAATGTTCTAATATATTTATTTATAAATTTGAACAAACAAAATTGAGTATTAAGTGAACCAAATTTGAGCTATTCATAAGTGTTTTGATTCATTTACAACTCTAATTGTGTTGATAGAATGTAGAAATTTTTATCATTTGTGTAATAATAAATAATGAGACTTTTTTTTAAAATATGCGGGTTCTATTTAAGAAAATACTCTTTTTTTCCTTAAATTCCTCACTGATTGAAAATAAGTTAAAAGAACTTAATTTAAAAACAGGTAACAGCTTTGTTACTACTAATCTTACTACAAATTAAATAGTACATGGAATTGCTGAAAATCTAGATATCAATTATACTTTAAGCCATATTAAAAAAAAAAAAAAACAACTAGAAATTAGAATTTGCAATAAAAAAAAAGATGAAAATTTTTTTAGTATGTTAATGTATTTATAAAAAGGAAAAGAATTATGTTAAATATTTTATGTAACAACTCCTATTTTGTGAGCTTTAAAGTTATGTAGTTGATACAATGAGTTCTTTAGCAGCTTTAATTAGTTAGCATTAGAGTCTGTTTTGGACAGCTGTAACTTATTTGATAATCTGTTGATAAGCTGATTAAAAATTGCTTGCTGATAAGTTAAGTGTGGTTGTTATTACAAATTTTTATTTTTTGAAAAAGTCAAACCGCTGCTAGAAAGCTGTCACCGCACCTAAATAAGTGTGTGTGAAAACACTGTTTTCAGCATATTAAAAACGTATAAGCTGCCAAAACACAATTTACCCAAACGGGTCATGTGCACTTTCAAAACGCCACCGCACCAAAAAAACTGTCTCAAACAGGCCCTAAATCACCAAATATTGTTAAAGTTCCAATATTATTATTATTACTATTTGAAAATACATTGTTGAAAACCCTAAATTTTTAGTAGTAACAAGATTTTTCTTAAATTTTGGTAACATAATATTAAGGGCTGTTAATGTAACTTGTTATTTGGGATTTACATTAATATCTACATATTTATAACTATTTTTAAAAAATAGCAATGACAATAAATAATTTTACCATGCTTTTATGAAATTTCTAAGGTTAGAACATCGAGAAAATATTGCATAAAGATGCAGAGTCCAATAAAATCAAACCACGTGACAATGACAGAAAAAAATAACTAAAACATCCAGTAACACAAAAATATTCTTCCCTTATTACTCAAGTGTTATTGTTTTATTATAACACCAAAAATATTCTCTAAACACAATAACACCTGAATAACATACAATAACACCTAAATAACACGGGTAAAATATTCCCATATTACAAGACAGTTTTTTTTTTCTGTCACCTCTAAGTAACGTGATTTCATTGGACTCCACACGTAACTCTACATGTGGAGTGCAATATTTTTTTCTAGAACTTCACCTTAGACTGGGTTGTAATCCAAATTTAATAAATCCAACAAATGAATATGATTTATTAAATCCTACTAAATTTTGCAATAACTTTTTCACATTAAATTTACACAAATATCATTAAAAATCGCAAATAAATATTTAAAATTTTATGTCGAGAGACCTGATCTACCATTTCATAACACTTGTGAATAATTAATGGAACAGTTGTAAATCCATCTCAGTAAAATACAACAGACCGACCAGCTTAACATATCAATTGAAATCCCAAGTTCAAATATAGCACCAAAAGACTCCTCAGACTTTACGTAGAATCGCGAATGCCAATAGCATTTTGTCCAAAATCCCTAATGGCTTCTTATTTAACGAAGTACAAATTTACCAGAAACTGAAATAGAACGCAGCAGAGGCACCCACGATATCAAGCCTGCAGCCCAATTACGCCTGAGGGAACAAAAAAAATATCAAATAAATTTTATAAGGGGGCATTTTACATACATACCAGCACACAATTCCTTTGTATTTAGCGTATCTAAACACCTAAAGTTTAACTTCTACATTTATACCACCCAAATCTTTTATATCACGTCAAAAAAATGCCACTAGCTAAGTTTAATTTAAGTATAAATAAATCTTTGGGGAAATTACGTACAGCACGCCTGAAACATTGCTATTTACAAATCAAGCAAGCAACCCTCATTCATCCATTTTTTCAAATTGTCACGCCAAATACTCAAAATTCATGATAATACCCAACCCATATTTTCTATTTTTATCATGGCATGCATATATGCATCAGTTCTGTAGTTCAAAAAATAAGTGGAGCTTCATTTGGAAATAACAATGTTTCAGGTGCTCTCAAAGTAATTATCCCTAAATCCTTTCATGCATACATAAAGTGACATATGCATATCTAAATGTAAAAAATAGAAGTTTAGGGGGGTTAGATATGCAAATACATAAGAATTAAGTGATACGTATGTAAATTTTCCTATTTATATAGGAAGCAGAGACATACAACAGAGGTGAAGTAAAGAAATGGAGAGCAGAATGAGGATCAAATGAAGAATTTAAAGGCGGCTTAGAGGGGGGGAAAAGAGCTTACCACAAGCGAGTCTTCCGCCTGCATTTCCAGTGGACTTGCTAAGCTCGTGACCACCTGAGAATAAATTTAATTTATCAATTTCAAGTTATATATATTGTATCAAATTTTAAGTAATCCATCCTCTTATTATAATGTATTAGAATTGAAGCAATCCACGGTTTTGATTAAAAAAATATGTATTATATTAGTATTTACTTATTGTACATCCTCAAACATACATTGAATATGTCAATCACCAAAATTTATTTTCTACTGTATTTCTATAACAGAACATGCCAATATAAAAATTGATGCTTATTTGATGTTAAATATAAGAAGAAAACCATTAAAGACCAAATGCATTTTTGTGTGGGAAAATATTGATTCATGAAGAATTTATCATTACAAATTTGATACAATATTAGATAAGTATAAGGATTAGTTAGGCCTAAAATAAGTATTAGCTTTATAAAGAATGAGAATACAACCAGATCTAGCACTGAGTTTGAATACAAAGCTATGATACATTCTTTATATGAAACAGCACAACTACAAGCCCTCATCCCACTAATTGGGTCGGGTACATGACTCCTTTTTCTAGATAGTGTCCTATTGAGTGTTATATTTTCATTAAATTCTAATAAATTAAGATCTTTTTTTTATAAAACATGCCAAGTCTTTTTAGGTCTACCTCTACCCTTCTTAATATAAGTCGAATATAAAACATCTACACTCTCTAGCAGGGTCATCATGGTCGACGTTTAATGTAACCAAACCATCTAAGACGATTGTCCCTAATTTGGTTCGCCACTGGAGCTACACCACCTTTTTCACATAATATTCATTTTTTATCTCTAAGTGTAAATCCACTCACAACAACAATTAATTTGATTTTATGCTTCCTTTTTATAGGCCAACATTCTACACCATAAAACATTGAAATTCTAAGTTGTACTTTTTCTATCACAGAATAGGCCGGATGCATTCCTCGACTTCAACAATCCAACTCCAATTCTACTAATAACCATCACCTTGAACAATAGAGCAAAGATGTCACCATCACTTTGAACAATAGAGCAAAGATATCCAAATCGTTCACTCCTTTTAATGATTTAATCACCCATTATTACAAAACCGCCAATAGATCTACTACTATACTAAAATTACATACCATGTATTCAATTTTAGATCTACTCAAACAAAAACCTTTGGATTTTTTTACCTCCATAATTCAAAATTTTCTGAAACTCTTTTCCTATTATTATCCACAAGAAGGATATCATAGAAAGTATACGCAAAGATACATCCTCCTATAAATGCCCAATAAGAACATTCATAAATGAAGCAAAAAGATATAGTCTTAAAGTCGATCCTTGATGTAACCCAACTGAAAAAAGAGAATACTAGGTCAATCCTCCAATTGAAATACAAATAACAACTCTAATATACATATCTTTAATGAATTGAATATAAATAATATGAACACCTATCTTTTTAAAAACTCACCAAAGTACTTCTCTCAAAACCTTATCATAAACTCTTTCTAAATTAAAAAAAAAAAAAAAATCAAATGCAGATTCTCCTTATTTTTTTTGTACTTCTCCAACAAACCTTTCAATAAATTTATAGCTTCCATGGTAGACATGCCCGACAAATCCAAACTGCTTGTGAGAAATATTTGAATCACGTCTTAACCTATGTTTAATTACTCTCTCACATTAATTTAATGCATAACACCTTAACTTAATTCTTCTATAATTTGTATACTCTTGTGCATCCCCTTCATTCTTAATAGGTAACAATATAAATAGCAAAATGCAATAGAAGAGTTTCATTTTTTGTAATAATTCATCATATGATTTTTAGTTCAGATATGATAACCGAGCAACAATTAACAATGACTACAAAATTTTTCTTGAAAGAACAAATCACTTATAGCATGTGCCAATACATCAAATATTTAGTTTTATAAAAGATCACCGTTGTTTTTCTCCAATGAATTATATTGGGCAAATATTTTTATCAAGGCTTGAGGATTTCAATATATCCAATATTTACAAGTAGATTAAGAATAAAGTGTCACAATGGTCCCCTGAATGTTTACATGAGATCATTTTAGTCCCAAAGTCTATTAAACAAATGCCAATTAATTAATCCCCTAATATTTTATTAAGGGCTGGAATAATCCCTATGGATGATTATTTCAACCCCAATTTTAAAAATATGAGGACTAATTTGCAATTTTTACAAAATTTGGGAATAAAATAACCGTCATATAAAAAACGAGGGGACAAGTAGACACTTTACTAAATATATTATATCATTACTATAATGTCAAATCATATACGATATTTCTCTCTGTCTTCATTATATGCATCTTGTTTCTCTTGTATCTTTCTTAAGGGTGTCTGGTAGCATATCATTAAAAAAATTTAGGCATGGATTTAACTTAAATCCAACCAAACACCAAAAAAAAATAAAAACTCAAGTCTGAAGCTCCGTTAAATATAATTTTTTCAAGTATCATTGCTATCTCCCCGTGTTTCATCTCTATTACAGCATAAATCCGGATTTAATAAATCCAAATACAAGTCAGATTTAAAGGATTTGTTCCGCCGTTAACAAGCTTCACCTTCGTGGAATCTCCGCGGAAGAATTTATCGGATTTGATAAATCCTTTTGAACGTTAATCCCATTTGCAGCCAAACTCCACCTAATTACGGACATGTGCATTATAAATAAAACAGATTAAGAGGTTTGACATGTCTGTACAGTAAATTTTAATTAATTTTCTAAATAAAAAATAACTTTCATAATGCATCATTAGCAAACTTAATCAAATATCTGCCTTTTATATAACTTTAGTCATGAAGACTAAATTTTTCATAATCATCACTACACTAGTCTAGTCCTGTCTATTTGTGGTCAACTTTATAAATTCTTTTTCTTAGTCATTCTTATGGAATGTTTCATGAGATTTTAAACCTCATAAATACTTTAGAACTCCTATATATGTTTCCTTGCGAATACTTTTTTTTCCGTTATAATCTTTCAACACTAATTTTATCAGCTTAAAAGCACATTTTCCCCTCTTTACCGTAGATGTCAAAACCACATTAATCTATTTTCTACCATCCAAACTTCAATAATCTGCCTCCACTGACACTCGCACCCTCCCTAAAATAAAATATTCCACCAATTTATATATTGTAGTGTTGACATGCGTCCATATTAGCATGCTAAACTGGCCTATGAACAAATTTAAAGTGCAGCACTAAAATGCATTCAAGATACAAAAAAAATTATTTCTAGTTATATAAGCATTTATCGATAGGGAATTTTACATACATACCACACAATTTTTATGTATTTATTTATCTAACACCTAAAGTTTGATATTTACATTTTTAGCACTTTGGGATAATAAAACCATGCAAGAAAATCTGTATTTCACTTTTAAAAAGTTAGTAATAGTGATATTTTTAACATGCTATTAAAAATTTGTGTAGTATGCTTGTGAATATGAAAGTTTAGGAGTTAGATATGTAAATATATAATAATTTTGTTAATTTTATGGTATGTATGTAAATGCCCCTTATCTAAATTAGCCACACAACCTTAATTTTAAAAATTTAAAACTTATTTATGACTTCAGCTTTCATTATATATATTCAACATAATAAAACATAGCCCGAATCAAAAAGAATGAAGGTGAATTTTAGACCGTCAATAATAGAATTTAAGTTAATAAAACAAATCCACACTTAATTCTGCTATCGCCAGGACATTCGAAAACAGGGCAAGCCACTGCCTAGTCAGATTGTAGAGCCAAGAAGCAAGAATTTAATAAGATGTCAAATGAAAAATCACAACTCAACCTGATTGTCGTAAAAAATACAAAAAGATTGGATATAAGATTACCTAACACAGCATAAATGAGCTTGATAGTGGTAAAAAAAATACAAGGATTGGTTAGGCTTAAAAGAAATATTAGATTTATAGTATTAAATATGAAGATTTATAGTATTAAATATGAAGAAATAGGACGACAAGAGAACTGGTTGAAACCGAATAATAGAAGAATAAATAATACTTATTCAGAAAAAAAAAATAAAAATGTGAAAATCTAAGAACATTTGTGAATTTATAAATTGTTGAAAAGATTACCAATAATAATATAGTTGAAATAATAATGAACAAAAAGTTGATGAAGAAAAATACTGAGGTGAATATGAGAAACGATAGAATAGTTTATAATAAAAAAACATAATAATAAAGATATTAAACATGTGATCAGGCTTGAGCTCCTAAAATTGGATAGGAGATAGCTTTAAATTTTATTTTTAGAAATATATGGATGAACTGATACAATATATATTGGGAGAAAGAAATACTATTAATTATAAGTGACTTAAATGGATATATATATATCAATATATATTGGGAGAAAGAAATACTATTAATTATAAGTGACTTAAATGGATATATATATATATCTGTGTGTGTGTGTAACTAAAATGTAATGGAAATACTAATATGATTTTCATTAGCCTATGATATTGTAATGGCAAACTTTAAGAACAAGTACATTTAATTACTTGCCAAAAAAGGATCTACTAAATTACAAATGGACTTCTTTTATTCTTAAAATAGAAAGAAAAGATATTTTTGCAAAGATTATAAGGTGATTTCAAAATAAAGTAGAACAACGCATCATAAAATATCAGTTATGAATGCAAATTTTAAGGAAATAACTGCCTTAAGGAGATGGAATTGAGAATTAATTAATCCTATAAGAAAAATAGCTAATAGATAGAAATTGTAATTGCTTTGTTGAGGTAAACTTGATATGATATAAGATAGCTACTTCCATAAAGAAGATTATCTTAGAAATTTTAAGATAGCTAAAAAATATACTGCACATTGATAAGAAAATTGGTAGTGTGGTGAAAGAGGTACAAAAGTTTTAAATAAAAAGTATACCTAAAAGAATAAAATTAAACATCATTATGATGATATAACAATAAACATAACAATGCTGGAAGTTTTGCAAAGAGTGTTATGAGCAAAACAGCAGCTATAACCTTCGATGTTTTGAATAACATACTTGACACAAAGGGGTAAAAAAAGGATCAAAATGTATAAATAACTAAGACGATAAGAATTCTTAAAACTTGGATTAAGTTAGATATATTAAACACAGATAATTAAATTGGAAGTAAAAAATAGAATAACAACAAAATATGAAATTATGAAGATGCATAAAGGTTATTTTTTATGCAAATTAAATAAATACTGAGATTTACAAAGATAAAAGTTATGGTATAGCCGTTTGCTTAGCAAATTTCTTGAATAAAAATTTGAAAACAAAAAAAAAACATGATTGAAGAAATATTTTAATAGCAGTATATAAGAGTGAAAAAAAATGCAAGATTATGCTAACAATAAAGAAATATCAACTACAGAAAAGAAAACATTCAGAGATTCGCAATGCAAGAAAATTAATATTGCAGTGATTTTATTTACACCGATGCTGGCATCAAATTTCTTCTTTTGTTATAGGGGTGGCTCTTCATTTAGATGCTTTTATCTCCACTCCCACCTTGTTTGAAATACTTTAGCATGTAAATCTTCATGGTTTAAATTTATAGCTATATTGGCATTATTTTCAACTACTGTGTATTTCATTCGAGTATGACTAAGTCAATGAATCAGAACATCAACTCATGAAAATGAAACGTTTACAGATATGCATCAATGCAAGTAAATTAAATTGGCAGGAAAGCCAAGCCTCAAGTTAGAGATAGAAACCAATGACCCGATGCAACTGAAATGACATTAGCAAACTATAATTTTGCACTGTTAGTTGTTTCAAAATAACTCAATAAAATAGCTAAAAAGGACATCTAGCCAGAAATCAAACAATAATTGAACCACCAATTCGAGATTCATTTGGGCCAAACACAGCAAGTTAAGATCCTAATGAAAAGATGTTATATATCATCCTAAAGGGAAAAAAAGAAGTAACAATCCTCACCAAAAGAAGCAACCACCGTCTTATCCCAAGGCAATAAGAACAGCTTCCTTTATTTACCTTAGTTGGATTCAATTGGATTAGAGCTACACTTTACTGATTCATCCCATACACCCCATACACACCTACGTCAATCAATGCCAAAAAAAAAAAACTAAAATCACCATACTGTTCATCCAAATATATGCTGCTTAAACCAGAATGTCCTTCATACTGAAAAATAAATATCAGCATGGTAAATGAAAAATATATTTTAATAAAATTCAAATATAAATCTTCATGCTTTAGTCACTGCACCTGCTTTCTTTCTTTGTGTCATCATAATTAAAAGCAACAGCAATCAAAACATCAAAAGAAAAAACTATACCTTTTCCAAGGTCATCCGGATCAGCGTGGACTACAACAGCCCTTCCAATGACAGAATTTGGGCCACTGAGAGGAATCTGTCACATAAAAAACATAACACTTTAAAGAGCAAAAAATAGATTTGAGGGTTGTGAAAGGTCAAAAATCTTTCAAAACAAAAATACACAGACAAGAATTTACCTGTAAGTCAGAGACTTCAACTTTAGCAGTCCCTGAACCAGAAAAGAAACTCAACATTATATGAAGGATTGTGTGCATGATAATTTAAGTTATGAAAAAATCACACCCCAAACATAAAGCCTGACAGTTATATACAATCTAAACACCAAAAAACTGCTTAAATTGCATGGAAGATAATAACAACTCGAAACTGTAAGGCCTGAATCAAAATCAGACCAATCTAACTAGCTTTTGCTTTTGAATTAGAAAAAAAAAAAAACTCATATCATGTTAACTCAATAAACAAATTGAATGAAAAGGAAAATCCAGGATAGAAAAAATACCATCTTCTCCAGCTTTCACATTTCCAAGATCACCAGCATGGCGGTTCTCATCTTCAGGAGCCCCGTGTTCTTTTCCAGCAGGATTAAAATGAGCACCTGCATTACCACAGAAAATAAAATGGACAATCATCAAATACAATTTAATTAATTTCTTTGGTAAGATAAATCATGATCGAAACATTATAAACCCAGCTATCAAAAACACAGCACCAGTTGACAAGCAGCCGTTTGTAGTGTCACCAAATGCATGAACATGGAAGCCATGAAGCCCAGGCTTAAGACCAGAGATGACTCCTGTAACTTTAGTTGGACCTGAAGAAGAAGATAAAAGTTCAAAATATCATTAAATTTACAAAAGAAATCAGCTACATCTGCAAATAAAAAATAAACTTCACTAGATGAACTTTTGATGGCTTCTGACTTTACCATCTCCTTCCTGTTCAAAGAAGATTGTTCCCTTCACTTCTTCCGAACCACTGAGAACAGCTAGAGCCTTCACCATCGTTTTCTGTGATCTATTTACCCAAAGCCAAGGATAAGAGGAAGTTCTACAACAAATGACTATAAAAAAATAAATAAAACAAATTAAAATCCAACATCTGAAACCATACAAATTATCAAATCAGAACCAATAAAATGAACTTGCACCGTGTTCATAAATGGCTGGAATTAAAAAAAAATAACGAATACGAGAATGCCAACATAGACTAATGGCAAACTTACAAAAGATCAACTGAAAAAAATTACACTACAAAGGTAGCAATCGTAACATCTATCACAGATAAGATCGAAAAAATGAAATCATAAAACCGATATAAAACCCCAGTGCCTATAAATCAGTCAGAAATCCCTGCAAAATAATTTTGACACAAAAAAAATATAACAAGATAATTCAGCAAGCCGATTAGATAAGCTGACAACAATGACGATTGTCCTAAAATAGCTTCACATGTCATCATGTCACTGGAACCATGCGCATGCAGAATCAATAATAATTTTGCATCAAACAGAACACGCCATAAATAACTAAACTCAGTTCATAACGACAACTTCATCGATTTTTTCATTGAGAATCAAAAACCATCAGAAACCAACGACCAAATTACTATCGACCTCCGGCAAGAACATTGAACAGATGTGAAAGAGTGAAACAACAAAGTAATGTATGACAGAGAAAACAAGAAACAGCTCTCAGTCGAAACATGAAAGAATTGAAGATCTAGGGTTTACCTCAGGCGACCCCTAAGCGATCTAACAGTGAGTAAGCACAGAGCTGCCGACGAATCACCTCTCCCCTGTGAAATGGGCGCGAGGCTGGCAAGTGTCTAGGTGAATGGATTCAGTCACCGTTGGGTAAGAATTGGTGACCTTTGACCCTTCAAAATGGTCAAGGTTCTCTAGAGTGTTCGATGGTCCGGTTGGACGCCGTTTGTCCTATCCGGCGAACTTTGGGAGGATTGATTAAAAAAGATTTTTTTTTACTCCCCAGAGTCCTTAGAAAAATTAGGAAAGTAAATGTGGATATAATTTTTAAATGAAAGGAATAATTACATATAGACATGAAACATATTACTAATTACAAATCAAACAATAGATGAAATATTAAATTATAAAATCGATATATTTATGTGTGCTACGATCAAATCATTTTGAATTTGATAAAAATAATATATAAATATTGGGTTTTATAATGATCTTTGATATTTGAGTGAGAATTTGATGAATGAAAGAGTAAATAGTAATGTTTTAGATGTCTTGTAAGTGAGAATTTGAGCATTTAAATGTACAATGTTAGGGTGGGGGGTGTGTGTGTGTGTGTGTGTGTGTAACCTTTAGCTTAAATAGTAGTAAGAATAAACTTCCAATTAATAGTATCATAAGCCTTTTGTGTGAGTCAGGCTTAAGGATAACATTAGTGCATCAAAGCCTGCAATCCAAGTCCTGTAATAGGCTATAAAGATGTTTTTAGAAATAAATCTTCCATAAATGAAAACCGCTTGTTGAGGACTAACAAAATGCTTAAGAAAGATTGTAATCTGCTCACCAAAATTTGACTTATAACTTTAGAAATAATAGAAGTAAGACTGAAAGGTCGAAAAATTTTTCCATCTATGCTTAAAATTATCATTCGGAATTAAGACAATTTTAGCGCATCTGAAAAATTTTTTACAGCATTATTGAATAGCAGAGATAAAGTTGCACTTGATAATATCCCACGAATTCAAGTAGGAAAAAACCCCATTAGGACCGACAACTTTGTTGATGTTAATGGAGAATAAAGCAACCCAAATTTCATTTTTTCCATATATAAAAAACAAAGGTAAAGTCCATAACCACAGCTATAGGAGCAATAAGATAAGTTTGTAATCTAGTAAGGTCCAACTCATCATAACTAAATAAGTTCTGAGAAAATTCCACACAACACTATCTTTAATGTCTTGTTCATCATAAAGCCAGTTACATTCCTTGTCCTTACTTTTCAAAATAACATTGGACTGCATCCTCTGTTTAGCGCAAGCATGAAAGAATTTAGTGTTTCTATCCTCTTCCACATGGCTAAGATAGTTTGTTTTTTTTGTTTATAAAATTCAATTTCTAGTTGAATAACATCATTTAATTGATTTTAGCATAAAACACTTTATTTTTTTCTCGACAAGATCACCCTGAGACTATCTCTCAAAGGTTTTAACCATATTTTCTGTATCTATAACTCTAGTAAGAATATTACCAAAGCTATTACAATTTCGGTCTTTTAATACAATCATTAGTTTCACGTGTTGCCTCCACATGCTGATCCACGGGTTATCATATTAATTAGAGCACCAATTATCATTAACCAGATGTTCGACATGAGGATGA
>NEWO01000031.1:126522-146035 GCA_003013225.1 Phalaenopsis aphrodite
ATTCTCCGCCCGATGGACTCCACTTTCGGTTAGTTGAGATATCGTCAGTTTGTCATTCTGTTTAGAGGTTGGGAGACCTTTGTGCTTGGAAGCTGCTCGGGTTTAATTGATGTGGGCGGTTATATTTGGTTGACCGTCCGGTTAGTATTGACTGGTTACCTAAGAGGCAACAACCAATTGGAAGATCGGGCTCCAACTAATTGGTTGAGGAGTCACGGGTCTTCACATTTGATGTCACACACGCTTGTCCGCTTTCGGTCGGCCAAGAGGATCATTGTTTAGTCGGCCTTAGGCTGCTTGGTCGGCCATGAGTTCTCCAACCGAACATTTAGTATTTGATATGATGCGTCAAGCTGCTCCAAAATCCGTGCATATTATTTTTCGGTGCACAAATAGGTAAATACATAAGAATTGGGCGGTTTATGTAAACGCCCCTTCAATTTTTTATTTTTCTAGTAATTGTTGTTTTTTTTCCTTAATTTTATCTTCACTAAAGTAAAATTATTTTAAGATTTATATGTAAATATTAATTAAATTTTCAAATATTATATCAATTTTAAAATTTATTTTGGTAAAATAGGCTTAAAATATTATCACATAAACTTAGCTTTTTTAGATCCAATTTAAATACTTACAAATAAAAATAAAAATTAAAATAATTAGAATTTTATTTCAATTTAATTTTAATATGACATCAAAATATTTACAATCAAGTATTAACAACATTTCAAGGACAATTTTCACATTTAAATTTAAACTTAATGTTTACATATGCCTAATAAAATAATAAAATGAATAAGTATTATTATTATTCAAAATAAGATTCAAGAGATTAGAAAGCTCTTGGATGAGCTTATGCTCTTTGTTTGGGTTATGGCTATAAGAAAAATAAAAAAAAATACACATATAAAAATATTTATTCCAATCATAAAGTACTTGCTTTTCATAAAGTGTGAGTATGGTATTTAAATCCATAAAAACATATATATGCGCGCCGATCATTTAATTAAGGAGAAAATATTACGTATTAATGCGTAATGTATTCTTGTGGCCAAGGCCTTGTTTGTAAGGCTGTCAAAATGGCTCGTTATTCGCGAATAACTCGTGTTCGTCTCGTTAAGAAGCTCGTATTCGACTCATTCGCTAAGTTAACGAGTCGAGCACGAACCAATATTTGTCGTTCATGTTCAGCTTGTTTTGGCTCGAAATATTACTAATCAATTTTATATATATATATTTGATGAGTAGTCTTTTTTTAAAAATTAATTAACCACAAGGCTACAAAGAGTTATAATCAATTAAAAATTTTAATTAAGAAAATTGAATAAAAAATATTAATTTAGTTTCAAATGATATTTTAAATATTGACCCAATTCTTAACAATTATGATTAATGTTGTCAAAATAATTTTTTGTTCGTGTTCGGCTCGCTAAGCGAACGATAGCGAACCAAACACAAACACACTTTTTGAGCTCGAAATATAAACGAGCAGAACACGAGCTAAGCCTCACTTTCATTTTAAATTTTATTTACATTTATATATTTATTTTCTTTTCTAAAAAAACAATAATTTGAAAAACATTGAGCATTAGTTCTTACAAACAGATAAAACAATTAAAAATAAAAAAAAATACCTGTAACATTCAAACAAATTAAAATAAAAAAAATAAAAAAAAATAAAAAACTGTGGATCATTGTTCTTCAATAATGCTTGTTTCAGCCAAACCCTTTCTCTCTGCAGGCGAACCGGGAACAAAAGGAACAAATCCCCTGCCCCCAAAAACTGGGCGCATGAAGGAATCATCAAATCTGCGCCAATGGTGATGAACCGATGCGTAGGGTTTGGTGAGGAGCATCCGAAGGTTCGGCAGGCCGATGATATTATCCCCCACAGCTTCGACCTCGGATCCCTGGCCATTTTCGAGGAGGAGACGAGAAAGGAAGGATTTTGGACTCAGGGGATCTGAGGACATGCTGCTCAGATGCTTCGGAGCGTGAGGAAGAAGAAGACTGATTAGAGGCTTTGTCAGTAAGCCGAAAACCTGCGCGGGGTTGAGGAATCGTTGAGTTATGATAAGGTAATTTGTTTATGATAAAATAAGTTTCTATAATAAATAGCAGCTAGAAGTAGATCAAGCTAAAGCTCTTACCACAGTGCTAAACAGAACAACTGTGATAGTACTGGTGATCATTATAGCATTGCTTCTCAGCTGTGTGTGCCCTGCTCTAGTGAACTGCAATATAAAAATGGTTTATCAATACAAGATAAGTAAGTTGAATGCAATTTAAAAATATACTACTAGTGAAATTTAGTCATATGTATCTCAGCTTTTACTAACCAGAATTGAATAAACATAAAATAACTAAAGCATGCTTCAGATCATAATGACTAACATTAGAGAAAATAAATTATTAAAGACTAAAAGATCAAAATGCCCCTAGACTTTTTGAGTGTTTATTTTAATCAACTTCTTTAGATATGCAGTGTAATTTCTCAACTCACCGAAATTGAACCAATCTTATCCTACTTTTAGCTTTGCCATTTATTTGGATGGGAATGGTGGAATGAAGGCTTTTCAAAAGAACATTTTGGACTTTTTAGAGTTAATCTCACCTCAAACTAATGAAATTGACAATATGCTTTTCAATATCAAAATACTCTCCAGATTCTTTGTAGAGGGTCGTTTAGTCTAAGAGTTTATAAAAGTGTCCCAGACTCTTTTAATATCGGCTGAAATAGTGCCCTTGGAGGACTATTTGAGGACTATTTCAACCCCAATTTTAAAAAGTACAGGGGCAAATTTGACAATTCTATAGAGCTCAAGACTACAAATGGCCCCATTTAAACAGTCAAGAGGACTATTTGGACACTTTAATCTTTCAAGAATATTCTCATAGTTCTATCCACTAGTTTCCGGCCAAATAAATGATAACATTTACAGTAAGATCAAATTAACTTAGATTTGGCGGTCAAGAGACTAAATTGAACTCTTAGAAAAAAAACTAGGATTACAAACACAACTAAAAAATTTAAGGACTATTTTTATCATTTACTGAATCATTAAAATATGATAGCAAACTTGACTGGCTCCTTAAAGGAGAATGACATAAGCATAAAAACATAAGAGTTCATAATAATTTCTACACAAATTCAACTATATAAAAGATACCAATAATTCAAAATGATATTATTGGGCAAGAGAGCGAAGGCCCTTTAATTTCAAAGACCTTAGTTGATAAACATGGCTAACTTACCTGATTATATGCAAGTGCAATAGAAACAGCACCTCTCATAAGTCCAGCCCACCATATTATAACCTTTTAAATCAGAAAACATTAGGAAAATTAGATACATACCACTTAAATTCCCATGTATTTACATATCTAACACCTAAACTCCAATTTTTTCATACATAACACCTTACCCATCCATGAAAAAGGTGTATTTTACTTTTATAAAGTTAAGATGGTGATAATTTTTATATGATATGAAATATTTGTGTGGCATAAACGTATATGGTGAATATTAGGTGTTAGATATGTAAATACATAAGAAATGGATGGTACGTATGTAAATGCCCCAACAGATTATTAGCTGAATTATTGTTGAATTGGGAAGAACAAAACAACCAAAATTAGGACTGCTCACTTGCTGTCTGAAGTTGATTTTTTCAGTCGAAGACTTCTTTGCCAAATTCAATAAAAATGAGAGTGGGAAAACAAAAGCAGCTCTTCCCACTAAAACCAGACCTAAAAGCAATGAGCTCAGACTAACTTGTTTCAGAGGGCTGCATTTGAGAACAGAGAAGAAACAATTAATAACTCTCTTTAATTAACAAAAATTGAGGAGTTAAAACTAGTTATTTTGCTTTAACAAACAATTTAATATGATGAATTGCGTAAAAGAATCGTAACACAATAAGTTGAGATCAATAATTTGTGGGAAAAGTAGACGAAAATAAATATAATGGAATGCGATTAGTGAAATTCCACTCATCTATTGAGACTTTGTGAATTTTCATAGACGCTTTATTTAAATAAAAAATAAAAATTCCAGATAAACCTCAAATGATTGGCAGAAATAAAAGTGAATTTTAGAAAAAAAGGCATGAGCATGATCATAATTATATCACTCGTTGTAGGAGAAACTTTGCGTTTGATATCCTGATTTAAATTTGGTCAACATGGATTTTATAACCATTAAATTTATTTTAAGTTAGTGCGATAAAAAATTTGATTAATTATTCATAGCTTGCAGTGGAGGAATGTAATTTTAGTAGCTGTAGATCTAGTGGCAGAATTGTAACAATAAGCGATCAAATCATTAAAAAGTGCGAACGTTTTAAATCTCTTAGGTATTTTGTTCAAAGTGATGGTGATATAGATGGGGATGGTACTAGTAGAATTTAAGTTGGATGGTTGAAGTGGAGGAATGCATCGGGGCTTTTGTGTGATAGAAAAGTACCGCTTAAACTTAAAGGAAAATTTTATAAGATAGTAGTGAGACTTGCAATGCTTTATGGAGCATAATGTTGGCCTTTAAAAGAGAATCATAAAACCAAGTGTTGTTGAGATGAGAATGATTAGGTGGATGAATGACTTGACACTTAGAGACAAAATGCGAAATGAATGTATTCGTGAAAGGGCTAGTGTAGCTCCAGTGGCACACAAGCTTAGAGAGAGCCATCTTAGATGGTTCAGGCACATTAAACCTTGACCACCTGATGATCTAGTTAGGAGAGTAGATATTTTAGATTCCACTATATTAAAAAAGTAGAGTTACACCTAAAAAGACTTGGGCATGTTGTATAAAAAATGGTCTTAATTTATTAGAATTAAATGAAAATATGACACTCAATATGACACAATGGAGAAAAATGATTCATGTAGCTGACACCACTTAGTGAGATAAAGGCTTATTGTTGTTATTGTTTCATAGCTTGAAGAAAATTTGATGATTGATCATATTTGTATTAGAATATTGTCAACTAAGTTTTTTCTAATATCTTATGTTTAGAAGAAAAGGCAAAAAANAAAAAAAAAAAAAAAAAAAGAGACAGAGTGATAATCAAACTAAAAGAAAGAAAACAAATGGAAAGACGGGCGAAAGAAATTTCTTCGAATATGATGAATTTTATGCAAAAAACAGAAAGGTTTGATTTATGGGAGTTATGATATTAAGTTTAAGAATTTAAGGCACTCAAAATATTATATGAAGCAAGTCAGTGCATACATAACATCAATGGAAAAGAATTATCTGAATGATGATGAAAATCTTCTAAATATATTCTCAGTTTTGTATTAAAAAAAACTGTGCAAATCAACTCAAACATCACATTCAAATATAAAATAAATTCATGAAAATAAAATAATTCATTCATCACCTGTCACTAACAAATTTCCACTTCTCAATGTCCAGAGCATCCATGCCAACATACAGAAAGAGAAAAATCTCTGAAATAAACGACAATGTTGCGAAAGCATGCCTATATACATATTTGCAAAACACATCAAATATATTAGTGAGATAACGAAACTGAAAAAAATATTACAAAAAAACCAGAATTGTCATCAATGAAGCTCTTTTGTTGCTTCAAATCACATAGAGAACATACTTTGTAGTAATCCTAGAACTTTCTGTCACATTGTGCCAAGTATAGTGTGACATTACTATTCCACAAAAAAATACTGTGAGGATACTGCTCAGATCTAATAGCTGCAACAAATATTGAAGTTACCCTATGTGGGATAATAATCATAAGAAAAAATTGGCACAATATATTTAAATTGGTGGGGACAACGGTAAAATCTCACTTGAGCTATCATGTAAGAAAGATAAGCCATGAGCATCATAAGCGAAACTTCACGGTCAGTAGAATGCCTGCAGTTTAAGAAAATTCTGTAAAAATAGAATTTATTTCAAGTATAGAAAAATGGTTGGTTTATGTTAGATTATTCGCACAACATTATTATTTATATGAGCTAGTTTAGTCCCGAAGCCTACAAAATTGTCAAATTAGTCCACAGACTTATTTAATGGAAGGTTGAAAAGGTCCTTCCTTTAAGGAATCCGGGGACTAATTTAGCCCAAATTAAAAAGTTTTGAGGACTAAATTGACACTTTTATAAACTGCAGCATTCAAACATTTTGACACATTTCTCATACGAGAAACAATGAATAAAAAAGACAGTATTTTAAGAAAAAACTGTGTTAATACAAAGCTAAAATCATTTTTCTATTTATAAACAGGAAAATAATTAATAATGGCCAACTTTCTTCCTTTACAAACCTGCCAAAATACAACTTTTTTATAATGTAAGCACTGAGCAGACCTGCCTGCAAAACCAGAAAAATGCATGAGCCATAAAAGAGTGTTTTCAAAAATAGAATCAATAAGAAAATTTACCAGAGCTCCAAGGATGGTGCTGGTCAAAAATAGATAGAAGAAATTTCCAATAAGCTGAAGCACAATGACAGCATCCAAGTGAACAAGATCAAACTTTTGGATGGCATTGAAGAGCACTACTGATGTTGCATCATTGACAACACCCTCACCAAAGACCAAGCTATAAAGAAATGGTGTCTCATCCTGACTGAGCACCTGTATAAAAAAGATAATTATTCAATGAGGAGAATTTATATTAACTTGGTCAGAAATTTGCTTGGGTTTATTGGGATCATTTTGTTTTTTGTTTTTGCTTCTATTTTAAAAATATATTTGTTTAACATTTTTTTGCTTTTAAAAACAAACAAAATAGCTTTGTTTTTAAAAATACTCAAAATATTTGATATTTTGAGTGTTAAAAAAAAAAACTAAACATGTTTGATCGTGTTTAGTATATTTGATTAAGATATGATTGTTTTAATTTCCAGAAAAATGTTAATTTATTGTTATATGTAAAACTAAAAATATATAAAAAACACACTAAACAAACATATTTTTAAAAATAAATGAGAAAATAGAAACAAAAAAAAATAATAAATTGATCTCAAACAAGCTCTAAGGTTTTGAGAAAATAGAACCTGTAAGGTGCAAACAGAATCCGTTGCAGAAAAGATTGCGCCAATTGCTGTAAAATACGAGAAAAAAATGAGAATGAATAGCAGGTTTTGTCGCAAAAAAAAGTAACGAGAAAAAAAATAGAATTACGAAGATATAGAAGAACATAGAAAATGATGAGAAGCTTTACCAAGATAATCACCAATATCCAGTGAACCAATATTCAGTCTACTAAATGATCCAATGGCTCCTACAATATAAAACTTTGTCAGAAAAAAACACATCCACGAGGATTTAAAACGGCCAAAATCTTACGACTTGTTCGAGATCAATTTTGTTTTTAGTTGCTCTTTTTCGTTTTTTAAAATATATTTTTTTAGTGTGTTTTTTTAACATGTTTTAATTTTTTATTTCTAAAAAAAATTAACCTAATTTTGAAAATACTTAAAACCTCTTTTAGGTGTTTTGAGTGTTTTAAAAAACAATCGTACCTTATTCAAACAGTCAAATATGTTTTATTTCAAATAAAATAAAAATAAAAAAAAATAATAAAATAAAAACATAAAACAAAAGTGATCTCAAACGGCCTCTTAGGCTGCAGAAAATATTAAAGTCACAAAGAAAATATACAGAAAATTGTTAAGCAGTAATACATCAGTGCTGGGAAACTTATCCTATATCTGGGAGCAAGAGTAAGCTCATTTTAAGCAAAGGATTCTTCATGTTTATAGGCATGAGACTTTTTCGTATAAAAAAATTAAAACCATAAGAAATGGAGGCCGATTCTTGTTGAATTCTAGTAAATTATGGTTGAGGAGTTTCATATGTTTTGATTGATATTCTGTACTTCAATAGAAGGTAAATTGATGAGAAAAAAGTTGAAGCCAAATGATAGGTTAATAATGGGACTTAGAGCTTAAACAAATCAAGACGAGACTTAGAGCTTAAACAAATCAAGACGAGAGAACAAACACACTAGAGATCACTAATACAAAACACAATAATTTATGCCGTGAGATCCAACCAATTTGAAGACTGTAAAAAGATCAAATATTACACTATTTTTTGAAAAGAGAAGTTTATTAACGATTATTCTTCATCCAAAGTCGAAGATAAACATAGAGATGCTACTTTCTAATATTTAACTCCATTTTTCACCATGTTTATTTCTTTTGACTTCTTAAGAACCATTGTATATGCTCATTGTTACTTGTTTTAATTTCGATGTCATAGACCAAGAGGAAGTTTTCATGCATTACAGAATTAGAGTTGGCTTCACTTTAAAACTATGCTTTTCACCAGTTTTTCCTACACAAGATTGCTACAAAAGGTCTCTAATATGGGTCATGAAATCACTCTGAAATCATTGATGTTCTCAGGATTGTAAATCAGGTCAGACTGATCCATACATGGCTTACTCCAATGCCAATTTTGAGGCATGCTGTGTAATGAATAAATCATAAAGTGTAGATAAATTCATAAAAACTTTAAGAGTCAATTTTTATACGTTAGAGCCAAATTCCAATTCAAGTTTTGGTTTCAAATTTAGATTCATCCATAAAAAAAAAAAAAAAAAAAAACATAACATTGACCATTTAGATACTAATTGGTGATCTATAATTCATCTAAATATTGCACAAGAGATACTTTTCCGAGCGTATCAGGAACCTATCTAAGCTTTTTATTGATGCCCATCTTGACAGCCTAGTTGGTTTGTAAACCAATGGAATGATCATATTTAATGATAGAATACTTAAAAAGTTATATTTGGCCTAAATTGTAGTATAGAGAACTAAATCAACAGACCAAGGTGGAACCATGTTAGTGGTGGCAAACTAATTAGTATGTTATCTAAGAAAGACGCAGCCTTCTCTCAAGGTCTCAATGTTTTTTAATAAGCTTCATCTTTAGCCTAAGTTCCCAAGGTCATACTTTAGTCTTAATTTTAGGCCGAAGATAACTCTTAAAATTCAGTTATGCAAACTGGTTCAAGCATTTATTAATAATTTGATTGCAATGCTTTATATTTATCACCCATTCAATTATACTATAATTTTAATAGAATATGTATTTGTTTCTTAGTCCAATTTTTATATCAGCACAAGTTCAAAAAAATCAAATATAAGATCTACAATGATGTGTCCTGAGAATTATACCATCGTGCTCTTATATCAAATCATTTGAGGTATTAATTGAACATGAAGGTCACCCAAACAATATGGGCATTAGATAAATTAAAGAATACTAAGAGAGACTACTTCAACACTGATTCGTTTGAAATCTGATATCTTTTATTTGGAAAGTTTTTTTTTGCTAATCTACCCATTACTATATCAAAATTATCTTCTAAATTTTTTGATTTCTTTTCACCCGAATCATTATGTTTTTGACATTAGCTATCCTGTGCTCAAGTTGCTCCGCATGTTTTAAAAGCCTTCCATATTCACCTCTTACTGTGTCAAGATTTGGTGATAATATGACAACACAAAAGCGAGAAAAATTGATGTATACAATACAACTAGTAGGATGTTCCTACATACAAAGGATGATTAGTTGTTTGTTTAGAATTTAAATTGTATATAATAATTTGATATCAAGAAACCAGTTCAGCACAAAGCAAAAATAGAAATCATCCTATCACATCTTAACTAATCTGTGTATCAATTACAGAATCTAGGATTCTCCTTCAAGAAAATAAAAAATTCAGACTGACACATATGTTCATCTTGATATTAAGTTAATCATAAATTGGAGTTCCCTAAAACAAGGAGCTATAAAAGACGCTAGACTTGCTAATTAACAAAGAAAAAATACTATACTTATAGAGATAATTATGTCTTGATAGTGCACAGTCAAAATTCAATCATGATGCTATGTCTTTTAAAAATACATGTAGCAAATCTTCAAGTTTTAAAAGAAAAAGAAATGTATCTCTAGTTTTTCACTTTATATTTTCTTTTTTATTTTCTTTATTTTATGATTTTAAGCAAACCTAATATTCCTTTTGTTTTTGTATGAAAATGGGATTGTATAAAGCTTAGAATTACCAATTAATGATCACATTACCATTCAATTGAGAAATAATGGACAAAGAATAGTAGAAAAACATTTCTGGTTTGAATCTAAGAAAGAAGCAATTTGAATAGGATTTATAGTAGAAATTGTAGCTAATTGTTAAAAATAGTAAGAATCTTGCTACAATTTTAGATTAAGGAAGAGTATGTGACAAAATAATAAAAAAAATAGGGATTTGGCAATTAAACAAGAGAAAAATGAAAGAAAAAAAAAAGAAACATAATGAATCTTAAAGACAAAAAAGTTATTGCTGTTGAATCCTCAAAAGGTCAACTTACTAACTATTCAATGTAAGAATACTAGAGAGTAAAAAATAATAGTTACAATAAATTTTCATTAATTCATCAAAACATGATTTTTACAAAGAATAAAACATTGTATAAAAATTGCTTCACAACATAAAGTCCAGGCTACCCCTTAGGCTAATTGTAGGATAATATAAAAAATTGCTAATTCCTAATAAATTTAAACTATAAATACATAAATAAACTTTATATATCTAGATCACCATCAATAGAACCATTTGCATTACTTTTTTTTTATCATTTTAATTTTTTTTTAATAAGATATTTGTTCTTAGATTGATAAATAATAGCAATTACATACATATAGGATTAAAAAGAAGGTAGTAGCTTCTCTAAAGTACTCAATTTATGCAATATCATGCCATTTCTTAACCAAAAAAAAAATGCTAAAGTGCTTTTGAATAACATATCTAAATCATGCAGTTCATTCAAAATGCCCACAGGCCAAAGCTTTGCACAATTAGTATCAGCATCAATATTTTACTTCATTATTTTAATCAATAATTATCATTTTATCTAATCTCTTGACCCCTAAGTGCAACATGCGTATACAAAACATAAACTAATAAAATACAATAATTATCATTTATCTAATCTATTGACCTTCATATAGCATTTAGACTCACCGAATGAAATTATGGTAAAAGATATCAAGGTCCCAGCTACACCGAACATCATTATTGTCAAGAAGTTGCGAAAGAATTGTTTCTTTTTGACTTGGAACCTGTCAAGGAAAAAAAAAAAAACCACAAACCAAGATAAGAAAAAAAAAGTCATATCTAGAATAAGTAGCTCTATCATTTCTGATGATCTAAGATGAAATGTAGATGAGTCATCAACTAGAGATGGTCAGCATCATATTAGCATATCTTAGGTGTTCGGGATCAATCTTGTAAATCCTCATTCTCCATTTCTTTCTATGATGCTGAATTCATTTGAAGAAAACCTTTTTAAACATTTTTTGTCACTATTATATTTGATTTGTCCTTTTTTTTATCTAACTTATCCATAAAAGCACAAACTAATTCAATTTTTCAAAATCTTATTTTTTCAATAGATGCTACTCATAGCATTTCTCTGATATAATCATTTTTTACTATATACTTCTTGGTTTGTCAAAAATAAATCCCAACATTCTTTTTTCTATTAAAAATCAGCTAAACAATTATTGTTTTACCACCGAACACTTGAAACCATATAGCATAATTGGCCTGATTACAATTTTATAAATTTACCTTTAAATTTTCAAAATATTATTTAATTGCATAATAATCTTAAAACGCTTCTTCATTTTTAACCACCAAGCTTTAACTTTAGAAGCTATATCACTAGTTTGTGTGTGTGTGCATGTAGAGCCATTTTTTTGTCCGGAGTCCGGACGTGCGGACAACGGATGCAATGCAGCGATACAACGGAGGTCCGATCCTCCGTTGCATCGCGACCGTTGTCCGCACATCTGGACTCCAAACAAAAAAATTTGGCGTGCATGTATATATATATATAGAAACGCCATCTAAACATTCAATTGAAACATAAGATGCAGAATCCATTATATCACGCAACGTCGAAGAAAGTAACATGTCCCACTTAATTACAGAACCATCTGATATCACTGAAATTGTAAGGCTTACCCTGCATTAAATATGATCGGAGGAAGCACATATATGAAGAATAGATCCTCACTAAAAACCAGAATATGTGAGCTTTTCCCTTTCGTAGTAAGAAGAATAATTGCTCCACTTATTAGCCCCTGCCATCAACAGCAACAACCAACTCAATTCCAAATTCTCTGAGATACAAAACAACAAAATGAAATACATCCATTACAAAAATACTCACAAAGAAGAGAGCTGTTATTGATTCATTCATCCAGCGATTCTCCTCTAGCAGGTGACCAATAACAATACACGCACACAGAAGAGCAACAAAGAGGGTTATAGATGTAACATAATAATAATCAGATTTCACATGCACCTTTGTGTTTAAAATCAGCCCCTCCAAATCCAAACCCAAACCCATCTCTTTCACTTCCTTCAAAACACAAAATTTATGAGTTATAAGCTAATCATCACAAGCTAATGGCAGGCAACTATTTATCTTTCTCCACAACCCATTAAAATGATTTACCTCAGAAAACTAACTCCTTTGACCTTCAAGATTACAGCTTCATCAAACATAATCTTCTGCTCAAAACCTCAGGTCGTCTCCAGCAAAATATTTCAGCTCCAAAGTCATCGCTAACTTCCTCTGAGATGCAGAAATTATAAGCTAATTATTCCAAGCAAACAGTCTATTAAATGTGAACGAATGAAAATAAAAGCGTTTATAAAATGACTTCTACATCAGCGAAAAAAAGCACATTTTGACCTCCAAGATGACGTCTTTATCAAACAGAAACTTCGTCTCGAAGGCTCAGATCTCCCTCAATAGGTCTCCATTGTCGGAAAAAGATGAGCTTTGAAATTCAAGGGCATTTTATGGGAACGGAGAGAGACTATATGACTCGAATTTCTGTAACAATGTCGTCGCTGTCTATCAATTCTACGGTAAGCTGAACAGTGGAGAGATCATTGGATGCATTGTAGGGTCGCCGGGGGGTTTCCGATGTCGGAGCTGGTTCGCTTTCTCACGCTATCTCAACCAATCTGAAAATCATCTTGGGTAATGATTAAAATGTTCTTATGTTGCGCACGCTTTCCCTGTATACAGAAGATGGAAATCGGAGATACTTGTCAAGGCGACTTTTTTTATTTATTTATTTTTTTTTTTTCAATTCAGTTGTAATCTTTTTAGTTAGTTTTTTTTTTTTTTGTTCTTTTGTTCGATCTAGTATTTTTTTTTTCTTTGGTTAGTTTGATCATTTTATCAGTTTGATAGACAGTTCAAAATATTAAATTTTATATGTCTCATATTATTAGGACTTGAAGATTTTTGTTTTTAAGTAATATGTTTGATAGTTGATTTAAGATCAAAATACTGGCGATTTAATCATAAATTATTTATTTGAGTCAATTGGATCATCATTGATTTGAAAATATAATCAAACAAATGATGACAATTTATGAACAAGATGATTAATGAATATTGGAAGCTGGGGGGCGGTAGAGTCATAAATTTTTAGTGTGCAAGAAAATTTAGCACGCACTCAAATAATACATGTGAAGTAAGAGTCTCAAATTTTATGTGAAAAAACCTGGAAAATGGAAAAAAAATCATGGGGTCTAATCTAGTTGAAAAAATCTACTATAAATGATGAGTACACATGTTCACTATTCTCTTGAAATAGATAAGCATATAATGATTATTGTAAATGTACAATAGTGGTTCATCGATAATAGTTGTATTTTGCTTTTTTTTTCTTGATGATATTAAGCGTCTTCTTGGGGCGTTCGTAGCTTATTGAATAATTTGCTGATAAGTTAATTAAAAATAATCTACTGATAAGCTATGTGCAGTTGCTATTACAAATTTTTATTTGGTTGAAAAATTCAGCCTGCAGCCAGAAAGCTCCCACCGCACTTAGATATGTACGATATGAAAACACTATTTTCAGCATTTTGAAAACGCAGTTTACCCAAACAAGTCAGATGCATTTTCAAAACACCACCACACCAAATAAGTTGTCCTAAACGGGCCCTAAGTTGCAAGGGTCGCAGTTGATTGCCATGAAGGTTGTACTCGCGCGATGACTGTTGTTAGTGACAGCTTGTTGTATAGGCAGTAGTCAGTGCCATGGTAGTAGTTGTCAAGTGGCCTACACATTATTGTTTCAGGATTATCGGTTGGTCATAAAGGTCGTAGTAAGAAGCTGTAGGAGCTGTGAACCACGTAGTTTGTAGTTAATCGACATAGGTCGTAATGGTGAGCTGCATGACGTTTGTAGGCCGTAGGGATTAGAATATGGAGTTGTATGAGCTATGAACCACATAGGTCATAGTTAGTTATGTAAGTCGTAGCCGTGAGATGTGACGACATTTGTAGGCTGCGACGGTCGAAGTCGGGAGCTGCAAGAGTTGTGAACCGCATGGACCATTGTTGGTCACATAAAGCTGCAGTGGTGAGCTATGAGAATGTTTGTTGGCCGAGGGGGCAGAAGTCGAAAGCTGCACGAGCTGTGAACCATGTAGTATGTAGTGGGTCACGTAAGTCATAGTGGTGAGCTATGATGATATTTTGTAGGCCACAGGGGGCCGAAGTGGAACTACGCGAGCTGTGAACCATGTTGGTCGTAGTTGGTTATGCCGGTTATAGTGGTAGGTTGTGGAGATGTTTGTAGGCCACAGGGGGCCTGAGTCGGGAGTTGCACAAGCTGTGAACCACATATGCCGTAGTTGGTCACGAAGGGTCGTAGCGATTAATTGTGGTGAGATTCATAGGATGTGGGGGCTCGAATCAAAAGTTGGACAAGCTATGAGCCACATAAGTCGTAGTGGTGAGCTGTGAAGACATCTGCAAGCTACAGGTGTCGAAGTAGGGAGCTGTCGTAGTTGGTCACGCAAGCCGTAATGTTGAGCGGTGACAACAGTCGTAGTCCTCGAAGGCCTGAGTCGAGAGTTGTACGAGCTATGAACCACGTCAGTTGTAATTAGTTGCGCAGACCATAATTTGACTATGAACCACAATAGTTGTAACTTTTTTTATCATTCTGCTCGTTAAGTGGGTTGAATGAGGATTGAATTGGCAGAGGTTACAATTAATTCCTGAGAAGAGGTGTGTTTATTCTAACAGACACTTATTTTATTTACTTTATCATTAGTATTATTATTTATTAGTATTATTAATCTTTTATACTTTTATTAAAATTTTAGTTATTACAATTTCTCCTCCTTATAAAAAATTGTCCTCAAAATTTGAAAAGAGTTAAAATAAAAATAACATATCTCAAACAAAAAGTTGTGGATGTCTTTTTTGCATCTCAGAAACTTTTTACCAAGTGGCATCATTTTTTACTTGTGCTTCCATAAAATCTTCACAAAAGGGTTCCCTTTGTTCCACAACTTCTTCAAATCATAATCCAGTATCCTTTTAAGCTCCTCAGACATAAGTCAAATCTAGTTGAATATCAACACAGTCTGTCATCACCCCGCTACTAAATTCATATGTAATATACATTCTCAGTGAAGAAATGTAGAAAACATTATGCACTCCCTGCATATGTGCTCGTAAAGCCAATCTATAAGCTACCTTCCCAATCCTCTCCACAATCTCAAATGGACCGACAAATCTAGGGCCAAATTTATAGTAAACTTGCTCAAAATCATATAGTAAGCCAAGCAAATATTTACTAAAATTATCACCAAACTCTCAACTTACTTTACACTACCCTAAATAATAACAGATTTATCAGTGTCCACCACATGAGTGCGACAATCAACACATTCTTGGGAGATCATCTTACATTAGGATGGTAGATGAACTTATGCACTGGATGAATAAGTCAAACTTGGCTCATTTAATACTTGTACATATTTGTTCAAGTTAGTAAATAAACAAACTTGATTTTTTTTTGTAACTTGAAGGTTAAATGATCAAAATTGAACATCAACCAACTCATTTAATATTGTTCATGAACAAGCTCTTTTGTTATGCATTTTTTAGGTTTTCAATATCATTTTTGGTACTCTAACTTGACACAGAAATAAATCATTAAAAAATTGAATGTCTTTCATGATATACTAACACATCCTATTGCATTTATTTGTGAATGCAAATAGGTAATAAACAAATAAAAAAATAGAGTTAGGAGCTTTTGACATTACAAGATTAGATGCTAGCTTTTATAATCATGTTCAACACTATTTGTTCAAAATACTTGTTTTATAATATCTTTTGTGCTTTGAAAATTATGTAAGAAATCAAGGATGTTCCATTATTCTTAATGATAAAATAAATTATTTTAAGATTTTTAGGTCAAAAACATAATGCATAATAATTTTTTTAATACAATTTTCTAATATTAATGTGTGATATGACAAATTGATTTTTCATAATAATTAAACATAGGATTAAAATTAGAAATATAATTTTTCTTGGGAAATTTACTTATGTACATGTACATCATAAAGGTGTCTACACCAATATTATAGAGATCTAACAATCTAGAAGTGAATAATAAGATGGAGTTGGATTTACGGTAAAGGAATCATGAGGCCTACCAAATTGGATGAGCTAAGACTTGTGAACCAAATCAACTAGGCCAAAATAGGCTAGGCCAAAAAGGGGGACAGGAAGATGATCGATAGATCCTAATGTAAATTATTCAAGTGGAAATGAGAAGAGAGCATTTGTACCATCAACTGCAAAAAGGCCAACTCGATGTCGATGCAGCAGCTTATATTGTAGTAGAGTCTATCCAATGGAAGAGCCAGTTTCACAAAGCATCCTTAGCCATCGAACGGATAGCCAAACTTCTTGCCATAGATTAAAGACAATCAATCAGGCAGGATCCGTCAACTGAACTCTACTAACTGAGATAAGTTGACCGAGTTCACCCAATTAAATCATTTAACTGAGCTTAGTAGGTAACAAAATGATATGACAGCGTTTGTAAAATATCAAAAATATCCCAAGACAAACACTTTTCAAATAGCGATAAAATGTAATATCATCATCATACTACACTCTCTACAAAATAGGGGAAGCATTTAATGAAGAAGAGACTACTCATTAATGTTCATCTCTATCTCACTCATTAACAGTGTTTTATTCATTTGATGTGATCCACAAACATGCATAAATTTATATATTTAATATGCAAAATTATATATTTACTTATGTGAAAATTGTTAAAATAGTCCTCTAATTTTTTTTTTATGAAGACTCATTTTAGTTAGAGTTTTTAGGAGTGCCAAATTAGTTCTAATACTATTTTAATAGGGGCTGAAATTAGTAAGGATCATTCTCTAGATCCAAAATAGTCCCATATATATAACTTGTAACTTTTTGGGTAATTTACTCATTTACTTATATACCATCAAATTTTAAATTAAATTAAAGATATCCTTAACTTATGTTTATCTAAGATGAAATATATCTTTATGTTTTTAGATTTAAAACATCACATAAATAAATAAATAAATAAATAAATAGTACTAATATAAAATACTTAAGAATTAGTCACATATATATATATATATCTATATGTGAAAAAATTATTACAACATGACTTCGCACGCAGAGCTACTTGCGTAGTCCAATCTAGAGTTGACACGTGGAAAGTCTGGACCTGCCTCCATAAAAAATAAAAAATAAAAGAATGAAAATGCGCGACCTGGTTCGACTGTGTTATTGATGTGGTATTGTGTTGATTTTAAGATAGTATTGTTCTTTAAACAATAATATCAATAACACATTAATAACGCGAAAAATATTACTTCAATAACATAACAATAACACATGAATAACACACTAATAAAACATTAAAAATGAGCGACCCGACTTGACCGTGTTATAAGAATATTCCCTTCACGTTATTTTGAATATTTTTTGCGTTATTCATGTTTTATTGGTGTTTTATTGATGTGTTATTGAATAACGCACCAATAACACATTAAAAACACGAAAAATATTCCCTAATATGAATAACACCTCAATAACACATGAATAATGTGAAAATATTCAGAATAACACATGAATAAAGTGTTATTGGTGTGCATTTTCAGTCTTATTTTCATTTTTTATGTAGGTGTGTCCCAGCTTTTCATGTGTCAACTCGAGACTGGACTCCGCAAGCAGCTTTATATGTAGAGTTCTAATATAATAATTTTTCCTATATGTGAGTGCGTGTGTCGCCTACCTTGATTCTTTGGTTGACAGAGTTTGTAAGTCCTCTGGGTCATGAATTCGATCTCGCCTATGTGCAGAATGGAATTCTTTTGCACAAAAGTTTGGTCGAGAGGCTTGTCTAATAGCATCTGGCCAATCTTTATATATATATATATGTATATATAAATGTGTGTNCATGTTTGAATGAAATTTTGAAACTGATGTGAGCGGCAGACTGATGAGTTTTTTTTTGTGCGATGGGACATCCAAGCTTGATTATGACTGCTTTGGAGATTTGATTATATTTGATACGAGCTATTGGTTAAATAAATATAATCTATGTTGTGTTCCTATTGTAGGTGTTAACCACAATTGACAAAATGTTCTATTTGGAGTCAGATTATTGTCAGAGGAAATGACATACTCGTTCAAATGACTTTTTAAAACTTTCATCCGTATCATGATTGATAATCATCCAATAACAATCTACACTAATCAGGATCATACTATGGCTAGAGCAATAACAAAAATTTTGTCAAATACACGACATAGATTGTGTCAGTGACACATATACAAGAAATTGCCTATAAAAGTTCATTACGGCGTGCGGAATAGGATAGTCAATAATCTTTTTTATAAATGCTTGAGCAAATACCAGTTTGAAGAGGAATTTGATGATACGTGGAGGGTGATGATTAAGACAGGTAATGTGCAGGACAATATTTGGTTAGATGATATGCACAATATTAGACATAATTGATCTACAGATTTTAATAAGGATGTATTTGAAATGAGAATTTTATCGACACAGAGGAGTGAGTCAACTAATAACACATGTCATTGTACTCAAAACCGACAAGCTCTATTACAGATTATTTCTTGGGCATTGAAAATGTAATGAGAACATGGTGACGAAATGAAAAGGACGAGGATTTCAAATGTGATCAATCTATGATTACGCCTGTCGCGAAGAGCAACCCAATACTGAGGCAGACAACTGCATTTTACTCAAGCTGTACACAATGTTTGAGGAGGAATTTATACACGGGTACTGTGGTCTTCAATTACATGCCTCTACAAACAATGAAAATGAGTTTTTCATTAAGAATTTGGATGATCACATATTCAACACTACTTGAGTTGTTCATTTCGACAGTTCGAGTTTGGATATAAAGTGCAGCTGCAGGAAGTTCGAAATGATGGGGCTACTATGCTCACATTCTCTAAGAGTCCTAAACTTTCTACATATTAAGAAGATATCTGTTAAATATCTATTATTGAGATAGTCTGAAAATGCAAAAAGAGATGCATATAACAGTTCTGGGTACATGCATCTGCAACAGTCAAAATCCTCGCATGATATTAAAG
>NEWO01000031.1:147175-165359 GCA_003013225.1 Phalaenopsis aphrodite
GACTACAGTTTGAAACATCACCCTATCTCAAATAATTTCTAATCTAACCCAATCTTGCGAACATATTTTATTTTACAATAATGTCATTGTTTTAACATTAAATGGAATTTACTATCCGTGCTTCTAATAATTCAATCATTTTCTGCTCTTGCTCAACAATAATATCATCGTTTTAACATTAAATGGAATTTACTATTTGTACTCTTGCTCAATAATAATGTCATCGTTTTAGACAGAATCTATAGACATTTCAACAAAAATTTAAGACAAAATATATACTTTATTCACAGCTGAAGAATTCCTTACAATCATTACTACATAAAGCCGAACATAACACCCAAAATACATGTGTCATATGTCCAAACCAAAGAATACATTTGAAGGTATAGAAAATAAAATGTATAATACATTGTTAGAAAAAGAATCTAAAACTATCCATCAGCAACGAGCTCCTCCAAAAAAATATGAAGTCAGTAAGATCAAATCAACATATATAATCAGCACTGTTGCTCCCCCAACAATAAATCTGAATTCCCGAAGCATGCATTATTTAAATTTTGTTGTTGGTCCTGCACAAATCAAGAAATTAGAATAGTGCATCACTAGAAAAGTTGATACTCCGCTAAAGTTTATAAATGCTATAATTTTAAATAACAGTTCAACAAAAAAATTATGATATAGCATTTCTTTAAGTCCAAAGGCTGACTTTTGAAGCAGAACTCAACAGGTTATGCCAACGCCAATTCACAATCTCTCTTCTGACATAGTTCTCAAAATCATAGCCACGTATCACATACGATTATAGAAAACAATGGAAATCAGCGAAAGCTACAGAATCTCAAAATGGAAGGTATTAAAAGCATGATTCTCTAGGGAAGTGCTACTATTAAAAAGGAACTACCCAGTGCATGTATTTAAGAGCGTACAAATAATGATATTGGCTTTGGTGAAACCTGGATCTGCATTATACTGGCTTTAAAAAGGAATCAGCATTTTCAAAATGATGATTTTCCTTGTAACCTAGATTTATAAACAAAAAAAAAAACTAGGTCATTCCTTAATAACTTTAGCTAAAAATGATGATTTCTTGGGTGACTAAAGGGTTAAATGATAATAGACATAAACGTGTGATCATGTTCTTGACAAAGAAAATTTGCATATCTTGTATCCCATTTCAGCCTAAATAGTGGCATAGATTTCTGTCATTCCAAGTACTCTTTCCAATCAACTTTATTCTTTTGCGCTATTACTTCCATATATTTACATACAAATGTTCCACAGTCAAAACTGTTGCTCTGTACTAGTATGCCCCTGATCATATGTATCAGCTATTTACTCATATCAAATTGGAAAGCTTGACCAGCATCATTCCAAAAATGTTTAATCTACACAATTATTTGAAGATAAGTATGAGTCATAAAATCAACTTAATAGTCTACACAATTACTTACAATGACGTCGGTGATATTCATATGCATTCTGTTTGGTAAGGAGTCGTAAAATCTTCATCTATGCTCTTTTATTGCTCCAACTAGGGGTGTAAACGAATTGAACACGAACAAACAGAGTTTGTGTTCGTGTTCGGTTCATTTGAAATTTAGTTTGTTTGAAATAAGCTCGTGTTTGAAATTGTTCGTGAAGTCACTGTTCGTGTTTGTTTCTTAATGAACGAGCCGAACACGAACTGTTCGCGAACGACGAGCCAGTTTGACATCCCTAATATTAATATATATAAATAATATATTATATTAATTATACAACTCATATTATATAAATATATAATATCTATAATTTTATATTACTAATATAGTATATTAATATATTATTATTATTAATTTATTATATATTATAATTTATAAAATTTAATTTTTTTAAATATCATAAATTTTTTATATATTATTATTTTAAATTTTTTTATATTTCGAACAATAAAGATTCAAACACGAACGAACGCATCACTGTTCGTGTTTGGTTCGTTTAACTAACTGAACGAAAAAAAATTGTTTACGTTCGTCTCGTTTACTTATCAAACAAATCAAACACGAACTCATTGACGAATCGAACACGAACTGTTTGCAAACAACGAGTTTTTTTGACAGCCCTAACCTCAACTAGGTATTGTCCAATGCTGATTATTTATTATTGACAGTAAAATCAACTCAGTATTCGCAGCAGTTGCGGTTGTAATGTGTTTCACAAATCCTTTAACATTTTCAACTTTATACAACTGTATAAAAGGAGAGACATATCACATAAGAATAATGTTGGTGTGTTAGATGTATTAAGGTACATTATAAGTGAAAGAAATTAGAAAATTTACCCAGTGACATGGAGAGACATATAAGTAAGATTTATATAAATGTGGTGCTTGACATCTTTTAGCTTCCATCAACATTGCAAAACAATCAACCTATTTGTTTCCTAACCAACCATTCTTGATGAGTTTATCTAGATAACGTCGTGTTAACGACACATGTCCCATATTAATAACTAAATCACCTATGCATTTCAAACATATGAATGTTGCATCAAATCGATACCAAAGTAGAACATCTAAAGCAATTTAAAAACATAGCACACTGCTAAGTCGGTGAATTTGCTACAACAAAGGTCGATTGCTTCCCGCATATAATCCAAAATTTGTTCTAGCAGGAAAATCAACCACAAGTGGTGCTGAACAAACCTATAAAATAAGGAAATAATATTTTATAGTTTAAATATTAAAATTCTTTATACAAACTCATAAAGAAAAATTTTTTTACCTTATCAGGATAATTTTCATCAACATAATGTGTTTCCACATGTTCCTGATCCTCCTCTTTCTCCTCAAATTATGTCTCCTCCTTATTATCTACAATTGGTTGATCAACTATAATGTCATCGTTTATAGTAGACTAAAGCTATTCATTCCCCCTTATTTACATCATCAGCCTCTTCTCTAACAGACTAACAGACGACGAATGATGTGATTGGTCTGCTTCACCCTTATTGACACCTCCAACCTATTAATTAATATATGATGTTAATTATATTAGTAAAAGAAGATTTGAATTTGATCATGAGTTTTAAATGTATGTACCTCTTCAGGCTCCTCAGTAACTGCCTGTGCTGGTTTACTTTTCTTTTTTCGTTCAAATACCATGTAGGGGGAACTGAGTTGTTGTTTCCTTCTATCCTCTCTTACTTTAATCCTTCAAATTAAGCTACCTAGTGGGGACGCTGTGGCCCGTTTCAATGATAATTCCCCACCAGGTTGTTTTATTGCTTTATGTAAATCTACAACTTCACCTTTTAATTCTGTAATTGTATTCTCTATATTTGCAAGACGATTGTCAACTGTGTCTTTAAAGTCTATGAACAATTTATGATGATCTCTAAGCAGTGCATTTATTTCTTGAAGACAAAAAATAATAGGGCTAATATCTGTATATGTGTGAGCATGTGTTGGTTCTGGATCGCTGCGATAAGGAACTATATCAAAAACAAGAATGAATGTGGGAGATTTTGGTCGGGATTGAGTCCCGTTGTGGGAGATGCTTTTCGGGGCTGGATGGTTCTTCACGAGCTAGGGCAAGTAATTGATGTTCACTGTCTTTTATTACAATCAAATAATCATAAACCTGCAAGCCAATAAATAGACTCAAACGCAATGAAATTATAACGAAATCATAATAAGATTGTATATGAAATAAATAAATAACTAACTCACCCCGGTGACTGTCAGCCTCTTAAAGGCTTGTTGTATCTTAACCAAATTTCACTTTACATTAACTAGACACCTCAACATTCTTGGTATAATCTCATGCACTGCTGGGAGGACTAAAAATGTATGCTCATAAAACCACAACTGCATGAAACATGATACAATAATTTAATGCAATGCCTAAAATTATGAATATTAATTTTCATGACTTATATGAATAATACATACCGTTAGAAGGAATACAAAACCAGTAATGTATCCCAACGATTGATCTTTTTTTATTTTCGTGGCACAAATATTGAGTTGTTCGGTCAGAAAATTACATACAGTTGCTGGCTAGTTATAAGCTGTAAATGACTCAACATCCTCACAAATACACGATAACTCTTTTGACATTCTGAAATTACTTGAAGGAAAAAATAAATTTAACATTAAAAAATTTATTAATAATTGTAAAAGGGTATTCGAGGACTCCCCTGGTGAATAGTTTAGTAGTGCGGTCTTTAATTGTCGCGCATCCATACTAACTGGCGGGGCATTACTCCAGTATGCAGGGAAACCTCTATTTTGGCATGCCAATCAGGAGTGCAACCTCGTCAGCATAAAATTTAAGCTCTTTCCCTCTGAGGTGAAATGTCATTCGATCAATATTCCCACAATTTATTATGTGCATTGTCAGAATATGATCTTGAGGGTGCGGCGAGAGTTCAAAAAACTGAGCTAAATTCAGTGCTTCCAATTTACTTCATGTTTCCTTGTCCACTGATGGTCGAACTATATCGAGGACTTCTCGTACTCCAGATGGACGGCACTTGCAGTTCATTGATTTTGCGCTAAATAAACTACAATAATACATCATAATAGGTTAAGATCAAATTAAAATCCAAATGATAATAAAAGGATGAATTTAAAAATTAAACCTAAAACATAACCAAACTTTACAGATTCGAAATGAAACCCTAAAAATTACCTAGATTCAATATCTTTCTTCTTCTTTGACTCATTCTTCTCCTTACGGCCGTCCTTGACCATTTGCGGTGCCTCCTCGCATTCGGGTTTCTTAGCCTCTCCCAACTCCGCGACATTGGCCTTTACCAAATTAGTCTTCGTGGTCTCGGCGCTTACCTCTTCCATTTTAGTGTTCCTTCGCCTAAGCAATCCACACTCTACTGCGAAAGGAAGACGACGACGGAAAACCCTAGCACGTGCAAATTCGGGTTTCTACCTTTTACCAAGGTTATAAAACTCAATTTTTTGAGGTTATAAGAATGTTACAATTTGTAATTAAGAGGTTACAAAGGGATTATAACCGCGGTTCAGCGTTATACAGTGGTTTCAGCCAGGTTACATGCCCGATATATATTAAAAGTTACAATCGGGTTACAAAAAAATTACTGTCGCGTTACATATTTCATTACCGCGAAAGGTATAGCTTGGGTATAACACGGTTACAAGCGCGTTACATAAGTCTTTACCGCGGAAGGTATGCTCATGTATAACGCAGTTATAAGCGCATTACATGAGAGTTTTACCGTGGAAGATATATCTTGGGTATAGTCCGGTTACAAGCACATTACATGGCCATATACCGCGGAAGGTACATGGCTAGTATAGCCTGGTTACAATCGCGTTACTGCAGGCCGACCGCGGGATATATATGAAGGGTATATTGGAGTTACAGATCATGGTACAAACGCGTTACACCACGGGCCAGATAACAGGTCACACACGGAATTATTTCAATTTATTTTATTAATTTAATACAGTGGGCCCGCCGCAAATTACGTGGCGTCTTCCGATTGGATATCGCACGCATCGCTGCGTGCGTCTTACGTAGGCAAATTTTTTCCGAGTTTTGTAACGTCGTGGTGATGGGGATGGATTTTTATTCTTCTAATGGATTTTGTAAATTGTGGAATGTTGAAGGTGGGTTTGGTTTTTTCTTGTAATTAAGTGCTTATTTGCGTTCAACGCACTTTGATATTGGAAATTCTTGTTCTAACAAACTTATACTTCGTCCCTCTTTTATTCATGTTTACGATTCACAATTGGTTTGATTTTGTTGTTAATAATGTGTTTTTCTTAAGGATATTACTGAATTATGTTTTTCTTTGCCTTCAGAGATGCCCTAATTACACCTTTTTTGTTGATGTTTAACTTTTGGGCAGTCTTCTAGCAGCCCATTTGGTTCTCCTTCACTCTTTGGGCAAACAAACAGTGCCGCCAATAACCCTTTTGCTCCAATGCCATTTGGGATTCCAAATCCTTTTAGTTCTCAGACAGGGCTTTCAGCAATTGGTGTATCAACTGGAGTTTTTGGGCAGCCTTCTTCACCTGCATTTGGTGCATCATCTTCACCGGCATTCGGGAGTTCAATGCCTTCTTTTGGGGCTTCATCTATCCCAGCATTTGGGAGCTCATATTCTTCTTTTGGTGGTGAGTAATTTTTTGAAAGGGGCATTTACATACATACCACTCATTTCTTATGCATTTACATATCTAACACCTAAACTTTACTTTTCTTTTAGAATGTATATCTCTCGGATCCATTATATCACATAAAAAAGGCGACCGTTTTAACTTTCAAAAAGTGAAATACACCTTTTCATGCTTGAGTAAATTGGCATACATGTAAAAATTAAAGTATAGGTGTTAGGCATGTAATGCATAGGAATTGAGTGATATGTATCTAAATTTTCCTTTTGAAATGTTTTTTTAATCGCTGTTTTTTGATGGAAGTATACATGAATTTGAAGTTTCGTAAGCCCAATACTTTCATGAATCTCATAATTTAGGTACGATTCATTGAATATTACATCATGATTTGTATTTTCTAGCTGTGCTTTAGTTCCTCTCCAATACCTCACATACATATGCAAACATTTGATGCACCTTTAAGCATTCATATGATATCTTATTCCACTTAACCACCGAGTTTTTAGTAGTAAATTAAAGCTTAAGAAGCAGTCATGGACAATACTTAAAGTATAAGTTTGCTGCCTCAGATTTTGTGCAAAAATTCACAGCAGTCATCTATGTCTGGACTTCTTATTATTGTTTTATTACTTTACTTTAGATATGCCTTATTTCATCAGACTGCTATCAATATATGCTATTTTTTTTAAAGCTATAGTTCATGCCAATGGAATAATTTTTTTTTTTTTTAGGCTATTTTGATCAGTTAAGATATGGTAATGAACAAGATTTCTATGTTCATTATATTTTACGTACTTTAAATTTAGTGAATTATTTGGTAGGAACCATTTCCTTTTCATTGTATTTATGCACATGATACTATGAAATCATAATAGTTTATGCATAACATGTTCAAAACCTTCTTTGAATTTTTATTTTCCTTTTTTTATTGTTGTGAAAACGTTAAATCTTATGCCAGTTTTAGAATCTGTAGGCACCATTTCTACCATGGATAGCAGCAAGAAAGGCAGTATATGTTTGCAATGGTTATCTGAATTTTAAGAAAAGGAGTGCAAGTACTCTTACTTTTTTGTGTCGAATGTAGAAAGTGTTTCAGTCAGCAGTTTTTTGCATCCTAAGCTTTTTTATTTCTTTGAAAAAATTATGCTTATCACATTTTCATCTTTGAAATACTGCAGTAATGTAAATATAATAATAATATTATTTCTTTTTTGAATCTTTGCTTGTAATTTGCTAACCTGTTTTTTTTTTTCATGTAGTATTATGCTATTTATGATAAGCAATGTTTGATTTGATGTTTTTCTTTCACATTGAGGTAATTTGGATAACTTTGGTTTTTTAAGATTCAGGTAGTATAATTGTCGCAAAAGTAGATGCTATGCAAATTATTCCAATATTACCTGCTTAAAAAGTGGAGTATCTTTAATCTCTCTTAATTATTCTAAATATTATATTATTTATTGAATAAGGTGACATTTTAAACCTAACACACAACATTTGAAAAATAGTATTGTTATTTGAGTAGCAGTTTTATCTGGATAACAATACAATCTAAGTAACATTCAACCAAAGGCACCCTTTAAAACCTTTCATCTTTTGTCATTTGAAGTCAGTTCTCTCTTATCGGCCTCACATCTAAGTTTCACATGCAATTTTTTAATTTTTGGTATTTTTTGCTATTTATCTTCCTCATTTTTATTAGGATCTTATGTTTTTGGGCAAAAACCAGCTTTTGGAGGATTTGGGTCTACTTCCAGTCAGGCCAGTCCATTTGGCGGCTCATTTCAACAAACACAGCTAGCATTTGGAAGCAACCTGTTTGGTTCTTCTTTACCATTTGGTGCTTCAAGTCAACCTGCATTTGGTGCAACCAGTATCCCAGCATTTGGTGCAGCATTTGGTGCAGCATTTGGTTCAACAAGCGCACCAACATTTGGTGCAGCTTCTACCCCCACGCTTGGTGCATCAAATACCCCGGCTTTTGGTGCTACCAGCACTCCAGCTTTCGGTTCTAACATGGCGCCGGCATTTGGTTCTACATCAACACCATTATTTGGTAATACAGGAATGGCATTCGGGGCATATAGCACCCCATCATTTGGTGCTCCAAGTACTTCATTGTTTATTTCTGCAAGTACGCCAACATTCGGTGGATCAACTACTTCAGCTTTTGGTTCTTCCAGTTCTCCAGCTTTTGGTGCAACAAGTACATCTTCCTTCAGTTTTGGTTCTGCGCCGTCTTTTTTTAGCCAGTCAACACCCGCATTTGGGAGCTCACCGTTTGGCTCAACGCCATTGCCTTTCGGAACTCAAAGCTCTCCATTTGGTAAGATTTCTTAAAATATCATTTGTTTGGTATTCACTAGCTTATTTCTATAGTCAATTGGGCTTGATGCTGTTTTGGCTTTTGTAGCTATTTGAAATTGTTTTGTAAACAGTTTTTGTTTTTCCTTTTTTATGAGGTTTCAATTATAGAAATGTGATAATTTTTTTTTGCTGAATTTTCATATTTTCAATGTTCATATTCTTACTTTCTTTACTAAACGGTTTATACTCACTCTGAGCCTTTGTATGCTTAATATTATTCAGGTGCTCAGACATCAACACCTACATTTGGAAGTCCTGGTTTTGGACAATCAACTTTTGGGAGTCAAGCTGGAGGCAGTAGAATAGCACCTTACACTGCAACATACGAGCCTAATGCTACCGGTACACAGGCTGCTGGAAAGCTAGAATCAATATCTGCAATGCCTATTTACAAAGATAAAAGCCACGAGGAATTGAGATGGGAGGATTATCAACGTGGTGATAAAGGTAAGATTGTTGAAAATTGCATTACATATGGATGCTAGCGAAAATTTTCATGTCCTGAATGTCCTAGCAAACATTTTTATCGAGAAACTTATAATGAATCGCTGTTCATGATTTTTTATGTTAGATTTTTGTGAATAAGCACAGTGTAGAATAATAGTTTAAACTGCAAAGCTAGTCAACTTTTTTCTTGAAGTCATGGTTTGATTCATTGATGTTATATTTGTTTTTATGAAGTAGATGTGTGTATGTATGAAGTTATATGCATATTGATATATGAGATGAAACCGTTTTCTTTTAGAAAGAGCATGTCATTCTCACTCCTACGAAATTCATTGCTACCCAATTTGTCTCCTTTAGGAGTTGGCTCTATAGGGCCTAACTTTTTTTAATTCGTCATTCACTTTTTTTTGTTTTTTATCACTATTTAATTGTTGTGGTTATACCATTTTGATACCTCACTGTCAACTAATTAGTTCAAATAGACTTAATTTGTTACAGATCGATCTCAAGAAACAACGAGTAAATTGAACCACACCAATTTTTATTTATTTATGATCATATTTTTTATGGCCAGATTTTCATTATTAAATCTTAGTTTTAAAATAGCTTGAAATGCAACAAGGAAAATGAATCCACAATATTAATTAGGGATTAGTTTTTTGTAAATAAGATCTATTGTATCTAATTTTTTATGATTGATTAGACTATTTAAATTATGAAGATTACCAACAACTTTTGTTTTGCCTTTCTAATTTTATTGCCTCAGGATTCGACAACTTAGTGTCTTCTTATTCAATAGTAATATCTTTAGGATTCAATGTTTGCTATATTTTTATCTAGTTTTCTCATAACGTACTTGTATTTTTCACAATTATGCTACATATACTATGACAAATTGATAAAAGAAAAATATATACTATTTTGTATTCAATCTCACAAAATTTGTGTTTTTGAACTAAATGTTATCCTCTTTTTTGTTTCAGTTTTACCTTTATTGAAATAAGTTTTGTATATTTTCCTTTGATGCACCCTTTGTCATAATCTAATCTGTTTGACACACACACTTTGACAATGAAGTTGAGCCTAATATATTAATCCACTGAGAAATTTAGAACATCATATCAAGACATGTCATTCAACATAACGACAAAGCTACTAATAATTAGAAAAATTTCTCTAGAAAATTGCTCAAAATAGTTTTTTTTGTTAAAGCACCTAAAATATTTTATCACAAACAAAGTACTCATCAAAAGTACCAATCAAAATCTTTAAGGGTGCATTTTGGGTGGCGGTTGCTTTTTGTAAGGTCTGATGCAAAATCATTTTAAGAAAATTTAAGATACATCTCTTTTCATTTAAAGTCACCAAAATATGGTTTTCACAGCCAAACATTTTTTTGGTATTTCTTAGACAACTAGTATAGCTAGAATACCTTGCCTTATGTAAAATTTTGTTTTGATCTCAATCCATCTAGCACAAGAAGATGACTTTTGAATTTCATTATTACCACATCGTCAATGCTGAACTCCTCGTGATCTCACTCAATCATTTCATTGAATTTCTCACCTTCCATTGTATAATTTTTATTTTTCTTATAATATGGCTTAAACATTTAGACTAGTTAAGTATTATATGTTATTTTTCTTTTGCTTTGACTACTAAGTGCAATTTCTCTATTTCTCTTATCAATGAACTTGCTTAGAGCTTAGTAACTTGACAATAAATATAAACATGATGTTAAAAATATTAGCTATAATATCAACTTCATCTGAATAGTATTGAATGCCAAGATCTTAATCTTTGTCAATTCTTACGAACTCTTCTACTTTATGCTTAGTTGTTGTTATGTGAACATATAGTTTAAAATCTTGTGTTTGTTAGTGAATACTTCACTTGTTCTTCATACAAATGAAGTTTACAGATCTTCAGGATAAAAATTATGACAAGTGAATCCAAATTATAACTTGGATATTTGTTCTCAAGTTTTTATTTATTTTCTATTACTTTATCACACTGCATTGTAACATGTCTTAGTCCTCTTAGTAGCAGATCACTGCATTGTAACACTGCATTGTAACATGTCTTAGTCCTCTTAGTAGCAGATCACTGTAAATTTGGTATCTCTTAGTTTTTGTTGGTATGGTTATTGGTGGAGTTATGGCTAAACAATCATTTAAAATTTGAAAACTTTAATCACGGTTAACGATTTAACATATCATTCATATATTAATATTTAGTAGGTTAGCGAGACAACAGTATGGAATTTTGTGTAAATCTCGCACGAAGCTTTTATAGTAACTTGCTAGACCCTATAAACATTGAACTTCCAAAAAATTAGTTTATATTGGCTTTTTGGGATTGCCTTCACCTTCAGAGAACAATGATATGCACTAGTATCTAATTATTTGCCTTTAGAAGATAGCACCATTCAACCTTGCCTGCATTGGTTGGACTTTAACCTTAGATTGTCCTCCTTTTTGAAATGATGGTGCTTCTATCCTTTTATAGGCTTTCCTCTTCATTTGATGGACACTTTTGCTATTATTGTTTAGTTTTGACATTCACGATATCGTTGCTTGTCCTTGAGAATATTTATTTGGGTCTTTTCTATTGCTCACCAAAAGGATATTGTTTAGCTCAATTTCTAGTTTGACGAGTTATTGTCCATTCTCAAAATAGCACTTATCACTCGATCTTTTTTCTTACTACCAGTTGAACATGAAAATACTGTTCTTTGATCAAATCAATTAGATTTGAACCTTTCCTTCATTAGACTCTCTAATTAATATTAGAGTCACCTCTCTCTCCAATATCCCATCTTTCTGGAGTTGCTAACAAATCATTCTCAAATGGTCTTGTTGTCTTTATCAACATTAAACACATTCTAGATTTCATGTTACTTAGTTGTTGTTAAGCGGGATCTTTCAAGCCTCAATCTATAACACTCGTTTTCCAATTTTGCTAGTGAAGATTATCACACAAGAGCTCTGAACTTTTTCCCGCAGTTTACAAAATTTGAATCACTTTCTCAGCCTAGTTTAGAAGTTAAACTTAGGTGAGTCTAAATCTCAAGGTTGATCGTCAAAAGTGAAGTCACCCAAAAAAGTTCCTTGAAGAAAGATTCTTCTTTCCGTCCCACCAGTCAAAGCAGGTAGCCAAACAAGCCAATAATATTTGTCTTTGTTTTCATTAGCAACCGGAGCAAAAAACTATGGCACCCACTTATTTCCTTATACCAGTATGACTCTTGACTGGATTTCAGACTCTACTCACGCTCAAAGGGGGTTTCCCAACCATCATTCCTGCATCAAAAGCGAGGAACAAAAGAGCCCTTTAGAGTACCAAGGCAAGTTTCCACCCAACTCAACACAAGTAAATATGGAATGCTCAACTCGTGATCATGAGCATTATTTTCATGTATTCTTTTTGTCATGTATTTTGGTTTTTTTTCCTACTTTATGTAAATTGGCAGTGGGACCGAAGCATTGCTTGAAAATTATTACAAACTCGACACAAAATATAAACATTAGATTTTCATCTAAACCTATTATTATCCTAACCTTCTCCTATGGGTTTCATCTTACAGTACAAATACAACTAATAACACCCTTCCACAATTAACTATGAATTGCAGAAATAATGAATGAGAATTGGTAAAATAACATAAGCTCATAATAATATAATATATTACTATCAAATAATTTAATTAAATACATTTTAATTAAATAATATGAGCTACATTAAGTTTAATATAAAGCCTTTAAAAAATTACTTCTTAAACAATCGACAAATATGTTCATTAACATAAATCGAGTTTGTTGGTGGTTAACCTTGGTTCATGTAGCCTCCAAGTATTTAAAAAACATTCAAATGTATTTAATTTTCAACTTGAGTCGGTATTAATCAAATCGAGTTCAAACTGTTCATTGAGTGCATTGTTACACTTTTAGCCTTAGAGACTATAATAATTTTGAAGCAATTGAGATGTAATCTATGTCCAAGTGATTTCACCATTTTTAGTCTCCAAGGGAGAGTTCTTCTTTCTCTTGGGAAAATGATGAAGTGCAATTAGTTAATTAGTTCAAATAGATTTTCATTATCATAGCTCAATTGGGGCAACAAAATTAGTTGAAGTATATTGGATTTCATGTCATTGTATGACCATCATCATTTATTACTGAATTTCCTTATTTTTTTAATTTAAATTAGTTAAAATATAATAAAAATATGGAGGGCCTCATTCTTAATCATGATTTATTTTTTATATGAATAGGACCTCATGTTGATTGACGTATATTATTGATTGGATTGTTGAAATATGTAGAATTTTTGTAGAATTGTCTTAATTTTCTATTTTTAGTTTATTAAAAATTGTATAAGTTGATATGTTGCTAATTTGGCATCAACAACACAATGATTTTTTGTTTCTAAATCTTTAATTTCACTTTTTATAAACTTGTAAAGTACCCCAAGACACCCATGTTTCTCTATCATGTTATACATCACTTCTACTTCATTACCTACAATATAGAGATCTCATCTTTTTTTTTTTTTCCATGATTTTGTAAAATATTCTGAATCTGAGGGATGCAAGGGTTTTGGCAACGATCTCATCCATAAACTAACCTTGTTAGGAAAATTCAATGGCAATTTTGGCTCAAACTAAGGATTAGCGGTGTAACATTGTAGATTCAAGTTTATGTATGATAATGTCACACCCCGTGTCCATAAGATTGTACCCTTCGACAACACATGGCGTGATGAAAATAATTGAACTTGTTTTGCATTCTCAAAAGAAATGATTGTATATAAATAATAATAATAATAATAATAATAATAATAAAATATATATTTTATTACACAAATAAAAGTCATACAATTGATACAACTGAATGAAACAAGGGAATAACTGAAGAAAATAGAAATAATAACAAAGACAATTATCCAAAGCTTAAGAGGGAAAAACAAATAAACTAAAGCAAATATTATAAATACCAAATAAAAATCTCGATTTTTTAAGTGTGATCCTATGAGTCCAGTTCTATAAGTAAAAAAGGAAAGACATCAACAACAAATCGAGGAAGAAAAAGGAAAGAATCGTGTATTGGGAAAGTCAATTCGGGAAGGTGGTGAGGATTGCGATAATGAGTGGAGAAGGGGAAATTTTCAATAGGTTGTTGATGTATGGGCAAAAGTTAGACTCAAGCGTCAGTTAGCTTGTTGCAAGACCTATGAGTTTCTATTGTTTGTGTTGTATTTTCTCAAATAATCAAAGATGAATGAAAGTGAAAAAGACTTTTTTTTCCTTCTTTATTTTGGTCAAATGGCACTTTAATATATTCTTTTGTCCCCACTTGCTTCTTGTTTTTTTGCTTTATTTTCTTCTCACTCTCTCTTGAGAACTCATTGCTATTGCACCCATCATTTGTTTATTTATTTACTTTTAAAGTTCCACTTCTTTATCATTCTTGTTGATCCATTGAAGATATATTTGTCGTGCAATATTTCTTTTGGATACTTGAACGAATCTCTCTCGAGTCTTTTCCTTCTATTTATGTATTCTCTTCAGAACTTGGTGGGTGATTGTGCTCATTCTTGTTTTTATGTTATGCATTTAGCCTAGGGTTTATATTTTTCTCAAAGTTAAGTTCTTTGAACACATGATCACTTTTTTTTTTTTTTAATTCAACTTCATCAGTTTTATTTTGAGTTAACCATTCATGAGTTAAAAATTGAACGATATATATAGATTCATGTCAATATGCAATTTAGGCCATGTATTTGGTATGAAAAAATTTCCAAATATTATCTAAAAGCTATGAGCACCAAGATATTAAGTTCCATGTTATTTGAAAGGTTATATGCAATGAAATCTTAAAATTCTTCTCTTGCTGTACAAACTGTTAATTTATTGACTTTTGATGGAGTGGATGGGGAGGCTTTTAATATACATTTGATGCATTGGAGGGAGGTTTTTTATATGTATGAAGTCATTTATGCCACTGGTTTACCATTTTTGAATGGGATGGCCTACCTTAATCATTCACTCAAAGTGCTTATAAAGTTTAAGATATGACATTTAAGAAACTTTTTAATAAGAAGCTAAATATGTTGACTTGGAATCTTGAAAGGAAGAAAATTAAACTTTGGTTGAAACAATGGCATGGGTTAAGCCCTACTAGTTTAATGTGTTTTGTGTTATGTTCAAGGAGTGTAAAAAAGTATGTCAACTCAATGCCCACCTTTTTTTTTTTCTTAATGAAATCATTCAAGTTATTGGTATGCCTCTTAACATTTCCCTTGTCTTAGTGTTTGTGTTAGACAGGTTGCTTGGCATGCTCAAGAAAACCTTTTGGACGTGTTAGTGACACTACCTCAATGAAAATTTTGATACAGGATTTTTCTTTTTTTTCTGAAGGCTTTTAGCCTAGATCAACTTGATTTTCTAGATTTTTATGTTTGATAAATCTAAAGACCAAAAAGGTATCAAAGCATTATTTGTGTTGTTCAAGCAAAACATTTTAAATGTTTGGATTAATTTAGTTGAGGTAAACATGATTGAAATTTTATTTAAGATATGTTATTAGATTATTTTGGGATGGTGGATGAGGAAGAACATATAACAAAGGATGCTTGAAATATATAGATGTTAGGTTATCTTGGAATACTAAGGGATAAAGAACATAGGAAAGAAAAAAGTTTGAAACATGCGAATGTTAAAGTTTATCATTATGGTAGTTTATTAACTACTGTTCTCTTCCCAGTAGGGGTATAGATGAATCAAGCTCTCGTGTGTTGTTCGGCTTGGCTTGTTAAGCAAACGTACCAAAATTTTATGTGAGTTTTTCTCATCAGCTTATCGAGCCAAATACCCTCTATCCATGAACATAAAGTCTATTTGAACCTCTTATGTAAATTATAGAATATAGTTGTAGCCATGTATATTTGCAAATATCCATGCAATTATAAATATCTCAGTGCAAATATACACAATCTTTGTAAGTGTCCATGCACACATGAATATATATGCATTTTTCATATATAAATAAATTAAATGAAGTTATTATAAAACTACACAAGAACAAACAGGGCCCTATTTGTGCTTGGTTTGTTAAACATACAACTTTAAAAAAAAATTAGTCTAACTTGAGCTAATTGCAGGTGAACACGAAAGCTTTTTTGACAACAATACATAACATCAGTTTTTTTTGTCCCCCAATGAGATTGACACAATTTTCTTTTCAACCTTTATTGTTGAAAAAAAGAAATGGCATTGCATCTTTTAGGATGCACAAGCATATCATTATGATAATTCATTTACATTATTCTTTTACAAAATTGGTGAATAGTGCAAGATCTAGGGAATGCTTGGAATGCCTCTAGTCAAGGTTACCTATTTATTATATCCGACCTTCGACATAACTTAGATATATTTATTGGCTAATTTTTCCTATCCTATTCCTAGCCCCAATATTTTGACATCCATCTCCTACTTTCTGTCCCCCTGTACACCTTATCTGGCATTCTATCTATGTTTATAATTTTCTTTTGTAATGTTGACCTTCACCTCATAACATATATCGACAACATTACTTATGATTTCTTATATTAGAATATTTGTGTTGCATGCACAAAATATTTTTTGATGCAATAGTTAAGCAACAAGGCCTATATAGATGTAAGCATGCACATATTCAGGTATTTAAGTGCATTTCACTACAAATTTTGTAATGATATTTGAATTTCTTCAACACTTATCTTGTCGTAGAGTACATACATTACTGTTCTTAGGGACTTTTAGTTTGCCTATGGCTCCTATGCTTTGTTTTTTTGGGTGAAAACTGGCAATGGCTTAGTCTTGTTGTTGTGCAATCTGTTCAAGTATGAAGTAACACGGGTTCTTTTGGTCTCTGCCACATGTATTCCTTGGTGAAGTAAATTACACTCGTAATATATGATGTTGGTAAGGAATAGAGCTAAAGATGACTCATCAACTTGTTTCTTACCTTGTAATGTTTGAAATTTAGGCTTCATGTTTGCAATCATATAATTGTGGACATAAATTACAACAGCTTTAGAAAGAAAGAAAGCAACCAAAATAAAAATTAAAATGTATACAGTTCTCTGCTAAAATGTTTCATCAAAAAGATTCTAAGAATTCAAAATATATGTCTGTGTAGACTTTGGAGGACATTCTACTTTTTAACTTATAGTCATTTCAATAGAATTTTTCACCATTTTGTGATGCTATACTTATCAATACATATGTTTAATATGTTTGAGAGAGCCTTTGATCGCGATACTTGTACTAGGAATGCTCTTGTTATTAGTACTTGATTGTTTATGATTTACTGATGCATTTTGCTTACTACAATTGACTTTATATTTTCTATTATTTTATTTAGGTGGGCCAATTCCTGCTGGACAATCAAGTGGAATAAGTTTTCCGATATCAACACAATCGAGCCCATTCAGTCAAACGAGTCTTTTTGGTCAAACAAATCCATTTGGTCAAAGTTGTGTTTGTGGTCAAATGAGCGCATTTGGTCAGGCTGCTGCTAATCCTTTCTCATCGACCATCTCTTCAAATCCTTTTGCTCCTAAAACTCCAGCTTTTGGTTCTACTGGTTTTGGATCATCATCAGCTTCGCTTTTCAGCTCACCATTCTCTTCATCCTTAACAAGCCCCTTTGGCTCAACATCTTCCACCCCTTCACTATTTGGGGCACCTTCATCTGGATTTTGCTCTAGCAGTTCATCCTCTATTTTTGGTAGTGGAAGTGCTCCGGTATTCGGTTTGTCTCCTTCTATTTTTGGCTCCTCAATGGTGGGATCCACTTCTTCCTTTGGATCTAGTCTAACTTTTGGCAACACTAAGTCATCTGGGTTGTTTTCTTCAACTGCTTCTCTTGGTCAAACGCCTTCTCCCTTTGGGCAGTCTACTGGTTTCCAACAGAGCGTGCCAGCTTTTGGTTCAAGTCTATTCAGCACACCATCAACCGGCTTCGGTGGAAGCCTATTTAGCAGTTCAACACCTTCATTAAGCAATCATGCAGGATTTAGTCAACCAACGGTAAGTGAATTTTAGCATTTTTTCCCATAATTTCTTTGAGGTTAATGTAACTTTTGGTTTAATTTATGTTCTAATATGTTATAATATATATATATATATATATATATATATATATATATATATATATATATATATATATATATATATATATATATATA
>NEWO01000031.1:165536-188224 GCA_003013225.1 Phalaenopsis aphrodite
TATATATATATATTACTAAGGAAACACGTAGGTGATTTTATTGCTCAAGAAGTAAAGTTACATGTTTTTAGGAGATTGGATCCCACTACAGATGAAAAAATACAGTACTCACTCCTAGGGTTCCAACTCCAGGTGTACAAACTCACCCAAAAAAATCTCCAAAACAGATACAAGTACACCACAAAATGACTACAAGGCAAAAGAAATAGCTAAATCCAAGCAAAGAAGAATACCAAAAAAAAAACATGCCATCTTAAGAGAAAGGTCTAAGGTAGGGCATATTGAGATTGTACCCCATTAGGAGCAGCTTAAGATCATAATCAGGCTTGGTCTTCAGGATTATAGCCTTAATCTGTGTAGCAGATTTGGCAAGAAATTTGTTGGCGTTTTAGTTTACCTGGGTGTGTAGCTCCATGTGATGACAATATTTGTTGAAAGTTGCTTACTCCTGCATAAATGAACACTTAAATACCAAGAAGGTTCTTTATCATTCACCAATAAGCCCAACAGAATAGTTGAATCCATCTTAATTTGAAAGAATTTCCAATTCATTTTAGCTACAAAAGATAAGGCCAACCAAGCAACATATAACTCTGCGGATAATGCACAAACAATCATACAAGATGATGAAAAAAACATAGTAGTTTTACCTGAATGAGACCTGTAGACCACACCTGCACCTCACAGTCAACCTTCCAACTATCATCAATATTTACCTTAATCCATGGGAAAGATAGTTTTTTGCAGCATACAAGTGCGACCATACAAAAATTTATGCCAGGTATGTCATAACCTAACCAATCATCCCATCTAACAAAGAAGGATGGCTTAAATTTATGATAAATAAACAGTTTATGTATATAAGATAGGATATTTGAAATCATGCAACAATTCTCTTGTTTGTGCGAAGTTCTTGCCAACCAAATAAACCAAATGCGGATGAAAGGAATGATGTTAAATATATGTTGTTTATGAATGAAATGATGTTAAAGATATGTTGTTTATGAATGGAAAGACGTCAATGTTCGCTGCACTGTGACATATATGCCCCAACCCAATGGAGGGCTTTTGATAGCAGCCCGATCACCTAAAATTGTCAAGATTTTGACAGAGCAGACAAATCCAAAAAACACACGGTTTACGCTTTCCTCTAACTTGCAAAGCAAACATTGGGGGGAATTCTCAATCCTTTCAATTTAAGAATATCATCTGTTGGAATCAAACCATGTAAAAATTTCCAACAGAAAAAAGACATAAAAAGGATCAAACATTTATTTCAAATCGCACCACCCTAGTCCACCTTGTCCCAAGTGTAAATTAGGGTTTGTCAAAACGGCTCGTTGTTCACGAACAGCTCATGTTCGATTCATTAAAAAACTTGTGTTCAACTCGTTTGCTAAACTAACGAGCCGAACACCGAACACCAACAAAGATTTGTTCGTTCGTGTTCGGCTCGTTTTGGCTCGAAATACTAATCATTATATATATATATATATATATATATATATATATATATATATATATAAGTATTATTTTTAAAAAATTAATTGACTATAAGGCTACAAAGATTTATAATCAATTAAAAACATTAATTAAAAAAATAGAATTAAAATTATTAAATTAGATTCAAATGATGCTTTAATATAAACAATAATTTTTAAATCTTGTCCCAACCCTTAACATCTTATCACTACGTGATTAGGGTTGTCAAAACGACTCTTTGTTCGTGAACAACTTGTGTTCGGCTCCCTAAGCAATCGAGCCGAACAAGAGCTGAGCATGGCCTCGCTCGTGTTCGGCTCGTTTACACTCCGAGTGTGAAGTTTTGAATAGATAGTTTTAGTAATAGAGCAATTGATAATTTCAGTCAACAAAATTTTATCCTTTTGGGACTTATCAAAAGGAATCTTAGAGATATAAGTAGCTTTATCCTTACCTAATATATTAGTGAGCATCTCCAAGTTCCCCCCTTCATCAAAGTAAAGATCAACAATAGTCAAGTCTTTTTTATCAAGTGTAAAGCAAGGAGATGATCTTCTTCCTACCATTTATCATACCAAAAGGACAAACTACCATTTACCAGTTTCCAGTCGATAAAGTCCTTAGCAATATTTCTGATTTTCAACATGACTCTCTAAGTTTTGGAATCACCAATCTTGGAATGAACCTCCATTGGATGAAGATTTCCACAATCTTTGCTTTGCTTGCATTTGGCCCATAGAGATTTAACTTTTCTAATTTTTAACCACAGAATAACACATTGACCTCAGCTAGATGCTTTAGTTGTCGAAATCCCAACCCACCTGCATTTAAAGGCCTGCATAGCATCTTCTAGGAGACCCAAATTCATTGTTTATGATTTCCAGACCATAAAAATTTATTAAAATGTCTTTCAAGTATTAAATGTGCGCCAGATTTGATCCTTAACACCCGCAAAGCATATAAAGGAATAGAGGTTAACATACTTTTCAGCAAAGGAATCATTCCCCCAAAGGAATAAAAAGAATTGGTCCAATCTCCAATTTTTTTTTTTTAAATTTTATCCACCACATCATCAAATTGCATATGTTTTCTCCTCCCTTTGAGTAAATTAACCCCTAAGTATTTTAAGGAGAGATCAGCAATGGTAAACTCAGTAAACTCATGTGCCCATGCCTTCATATTGCTACTCAAATGTTTCCCAAAATAAAGATGGTATTTCTCAATATTAAAGCTCATACCAGAAGCTTCTTGAAATGATAGATAAGTATGATATGTTTTTGGGATAGAGTATTTGGAAGCATTAGTGCAAATAATCACATCATCAGCATAGGTCATTGGCTAACTCCCATTCTAGCCTTATTATTGTACTGAGCATGGGAATGGAGAATCTGCAGAGAATTAATTAATCTAGAAAAATAATCATATATATATATATATTTCTTTTCATTGAACTAACTAACATTGTTTTTTCACTGTACCTCTGTTTGCTAGCCCTCCTTTTCCACTCCTTTTCAACAGTCTGCTCCTGCACGACCATCAAGTAACTTTTCTTTTGGTAACCTTGGGCAGGCACAAATAGGTAAACCAAATCATTAATGTAATTTTTTATTTCCTTTGTGAACCTTATTTTAAGTACCTTTTATAGTAACTTAGGTCATACGTGAACATACAGATAACTTCTTGTTTCACATTTACCATCTTCATTTCAGCTCCTTCTGGAGGGTTCGGTAACTTCCCCAGCTCGTTTAATCAGGGAACTTTTGGACCGAGGTATGTTTCTGTTATATATTCAAATATTCTGAACATTATCTTTGGCTTTGATAAATTTAGGTAGTTGTTAGCTTCTTTAGAGTTGTTTGAGGCATCTGTCTACTCTAAAATACATTTATTTCCCCTTTTTTTCTTTAAACAATCAGTGTCCAGTTATAAAAAGAGTCAGTGGTACACGAGGAATTCCATAATGTCTTTTTCTTTTTTTTTAACTTTTTGAAACTCGAAGATTGCAGGATCCTCCAATATCTGTACGTGGAGACAAGATATGCTATGCTTAATAAAACAATAGCTTTTATGCAATAAAATGGGATGTGTTGGTGCTTAAGGATTTTTTTGCAGCAGTCATATGGATTGAATGCACGTAGCCATTCTGCATAATGAGGTTTCAGGAGTTCAAGTACACTGTATCACTAGTTATCCATAGAATTATTTTTATTGTGGTGAAGATGGTGCATTCTGCCATGTTTGAGAGAAAATTGATTTCCTCTAGTTAGGTAAATATCAAAATCACATTTTCTTTTGGTCATTTTTTATGGTTTGGAACTGAAAACAATTTCATCACATCTTTATTAGCCATTTTCCTTGGAGATTGGCCTTTGGGATTAGCATGTCCATTTTCATTTATTGTAGCAAAATATGAACAAACAATTTGTAGAATACAAATGTTGTGTTTGCAATTTCTTTTGTTTAAGTTACTTTTTTTGTTTAAGATTGAAATTTCGTAGTCTTAAGATTTACTCTCAATATATCCTTTTTATCCTAATTTTTTTTACGTTGCTGTCTGTGTAATTGGATAAAGTTCATTTACAGAATTTCCCGTTGCAATGCCTGCAGATAATATCCTGGTGGTTTTCATATATTCATCTCAGTTATTTTGGACATGTCTCTGCCAATGATAAATAATATTTTTTCAGAGGAACAAGTCTAATAAATGTAACACTTCTCTGGGAAAAGTTAAAATGCAATCACTTGAAATTTTCCAATTAATATTTGGGGGATTTACGTACCGTACAATGTTGATGTATTTACTTATATCACACCTGCATTTTGATAGCTACTTGTATCGCATTTTAATGTCTCAATCATATCAAATGTACAGGTAAAAGGTTTATTTCAGTTTAGAAAAGTTAATGTTAATGAGATTTTTTATATGATTTAAGGACTTGGGTGTCACATTAGTAAACATTAATGTTTAGATTTTAGCTACGTAATTAATTCTTCTACACAAGAATTGTGTGGTATATATATATATATATATAACCCCAAAAACATTTCCACAGGGAATGCTTCCGTAATGAATTCTTCATATGATAGTGTTAGAATTCTGTATTAATAAATATTTTAATATTCTGATAGATAGTTTGACTGATAATTTCTTATTTGCCTTTCTTGTGTGGCAGCCCTGCTATTCAGGCTAACAATGTCATGCAACCCACGTCCATAACAAATCCTTTAGGAATGCTCCCTGTGATGCCTCAGATGTCTATTGGTCATGTGAGCTCTTCTGCTCCATCAGTTCAATATGGAATTTCCAGCCTGCCTGTAAGTTTTTTGAAATCTTACCAGTTATATTTTAGTGACCACTGGTTATTCTCTTGTATTATGTATTTTTTTTTTATGAGTAAGGTGTCAAAATAATCCTCTGACTATTACATAGGATCATTTTATTCCCAGAGTGTATAAAGTGTCAAATTACTCCCCAAATTCTTTAAATTGGGGTTGAAATAGTTCTTCGTGAGGGCTATTTTGTTTTATATTAAAAGGATTTGGGACTAAATTGACACTTTTATAAGCTCTAGGGCTAAAATGACCCCCTGCGAAAAGTCAGGAGACTATTTTCACACTTTTCATTTTTCTTTCACTATTTTTGCTAGATAAACATAGCGATTGTTCTTGCTTGCTTTAAGAAATGGTTTTTTATTAGTGCCAAAAATGACATTTCAAATGGGCATAATATTTTATTTCGTTTTTATAGGTTTCTGACAAACAAGCTCCAGTGGGGCATTCATCTTTAGTGGCTTCTAGACTTGTATCACAGAGAAGAATCCGGTTGCCAGCCAGGAGATATCAACGTAAAGGCAATAGTGAAAGGGTTAGCTTATTCTAAATCTAAAAATCGGGATCTCTTGCTTGATTTTCATCAACTGATTATTTGAATAATTATGTAGACAAAACTCGAAGCATTGCTATTTACAAAACTAACTCCCAGGTGATCTTTTGAACTGTTGAACCGATGCATTTATGCATTCCTTGTTCAAACTATTAAGTATTCAATAACAATGGAAAACATGGATTTGGGTTTTCTCTTGAATTTTGATATTTGAGTAGGAATTCAAAAAATGGATTGGATGGAGCTAGGTTTGTAAATAGCAATGTTTTGAGTGTTGTGCATGTGATTGCCCCCTGATTATTTGATTATTGTATATTGTTAACTCCATGTGATCTTCTTTGGCAGAAGTATGAGCTAATAAAAATATGTTATTTCACAGGTACCATTCTGCAATGATGATGAAGTGGCTCCAACGACTCCAAAGGCAGATGCACTAATTATCCCAGGGGAGAATCCAAGGGCACTATTTGTTCGTTCAATTGAACAATGGCCCTCTACAAATGGTGTTAATAAACAATCAGTGTCAAAAAATATCGTTGGTTCATCTAGCGACAATGGTAATCTATAAATTTCTGATTTTATGTGTCATTCTTTTTTCCCTTGTTTATGACTGGCAGGTTGTGCAAGCTGAAATTATATTAGCTTAGTGATACTTATAAGGGACTTCAATTAAAACAATATTATTATCAATTAGAGCTTTTTTTTAATGGGCCATTTACATACATGGCGCACAATTCTATGTATTTACATATCTCACACCTAAACTTTCATAGTTAACACACATAACACTCAAATCTTTAATATCACATCAAAAATAACACTTTTACCATTTTTTTAAAAAGTCAAATGCACCTTTTCATGCATAGGTTTAAAGCGCTAAAATGTTATGTGTGTCAATATGAAATTTTAGGTGTGAGATACGTAAAATACATAAGAATTGTGTGCTGTGTATGTAAGTTTCCCTTTTTTAATATGTAAAGCTCAATTTTTTTTTCCTGATTATTGATGTTTTCTAAAGGTTTAGATAGCCACTTATATATGGTATTCTCTAATTTACTTAGTGATTAAGGATAATGCTAAACATTTGAGTTAAGGTGTTCTTTCTTTTAATCAATTGTCTATTGCATTCGTGGGCATTTACAGCATTGACTATTGATTGCTTTTAGTTTGACTGATGGAACTTCTATAAAGTACTTGCCAAGCAATTTGGTTATTAAGTATTTCAGTTAAAAACTTGGGGCATTTGTATACATATCACACAATTCTTATATATTTACATATCTAACAGCTAAACTTCAACACATATATTAATAATACACAAATTTTTAATTTGGTGTGGTATGTATACAAATAACAGCTCCTGTGAGCCTTGGCAGAGTCTAAACTTGAGCAATTTGAACGATTAAATGTGTAAACTTGAAGTGCAGATTATTAATAACCATATAATGGAAGTAAAATTCTCTTTCAAGGGGTAAACTTCTTGCTAAATCCCATATTAAAAAACTGCGGTCAAGTTAGTTTTATTGGTGCATCTCTTGCAATAGTCTTTCCAATTGTAGAATATAAAAAACTTGTTAAAATAGTCCTCTGACTTTTTGCAAGATGTAGTTGTGTCAATTTAGTCCTTAAGAGTCTTTTAACATGGGTTGAAATAGTTCACACTGAGGACTATTTTAGCCTCAATATAAAAAGTATAGGAATTAATTTGGTACTTTTATAGACTATGGGACTAAAATGACATGTAAATAGTCAGTGGACTATTTTGACACTTTATAAAATATTTTTGGTATTGATAGCATGCCATTAATATGTATAATGCTTTGAGTCTTCATCTGATGATAAGATGGTAAACTATGATCGAAGTTGTTGGGAGTTGGAACAAGTGTAACTCGTGGAATTTTTTTTTTTTTTTTTGCTGATAAATTTTACAAATGCATGCGTGGATAATCTGGCACTACTAAATATGGATTCATGGCTTCCCCTTCTTCTTGCGAGGCGCTGATGGATTTCGTTTAAATTGATTATCGTGTCATTCTGTCATTTCTAAAATGTTTTCAAGTTCAATATCATTAGCCTTATCCCAAACTATTTTGGGTCAGCTTTATGAATCCTCATTTGCAGTATAAATTATCATTCTTTATATAAGTTTACTGATATTTCGTGCTATTATCCAGGTAAAATTCATGCAGCGCCATCTGCTCCCACTGTTGATGAATCTTATACAGCTGATCTTCATGGTGAGCTATATAAATATATATAGATACATATTTATATATATATATTTTTTTTGTGCGTCTGGGCTTCATCCAATGATCATGCTTGTTTTCATATACTATATGGAAGAATATATTGTATTAAAAATTCAAAATCCCAAATTGATTTGTGGTCATGGATTTAATGCACATAGTATTCAGTAAATCTTTTATATGGTTTTACAACATAGAAGTATATTAAGATACCAACGTAGAAGTATGTGGTATTACTGCTGAGAAACACCTAAATACGTAGGAACTAAAATGACATATAAAATTAAATAGGAATTAAATGATATGCATGTAAATCTTCTATCTAATTATTATAGCTTATCTATCCCATACTCATATGTTCTCATTTGCAATATTGATATTATATACCCTCCATTTTTCTTATCTATACTTCTCACCATGAAATGTTGCAGAAAGCCCAGCTGAGAGCGGCCATACAGAACAAACTCCATCCAAACCCCCTCAACACCCAAGTGGCCTTAAAGACAACCATGCCAACAGAACCAAAGACTCCCACTTGTCTATTTCTAGCCGTCGGGCCAGCGAGGCCGCCATTTCTTATGAACACGGCGCAGACATTGAAGCTCTAATGCCAAGACTCTCCCTTGACAACTACTTCTGCGAACCAAGCATCCCCGAACTCGCCGCCAAAGAACATGCTGCGCCCGGTTTCTGTCGCCGCGTGAAGGATTTCGTCGTCGGCCACAAAGCCTACGGCAGCATAAAATTCCTCGGCGAAACTGATGTGAGGAGGCTCGATCTCGAGTCCATTGTTCAGTTCAACCATCGTGAGGTCGTCGTGTACAGCGACGAGAGCAAAAAGCCGTCTGTCGGTCAAGGGCTAAACAAACCGGCTGAAGTGACTCTTCTTGACATCAAATGCTACAACAAGAAAACTGGGCAGAGATATACTGGAGGCCCGAAGGTTGAGAGATATATAGAGATGTTGAAGAAGAAGACTGAGGAACAAGGAGCTGAGTTCATGTCATTTGATGCAGATAAAGAAGAATGGAGGTTCAGAGTGAAGCATTTCAGCAGATACGAGTTTTTTGGTGAGGAAGATGATGATGATGAGTTGGGCTGTTGATTTTTATGATGCTGATGATGATTTTGTGGTTTCCAGCTTTGTTGGTGCTAGTTAGTTTTCGTAGTTGATAGAGATTTAGGAAGAGTTGCATACATTGCACTCAATTTCTATATATTTACATATCTGATACCTATATTTTAGTTTTTCCATGTCACCTTGTGTATGAAAAGGTGTATTTCACCAGTTAAAAGTTAAAAAATTGGTATTTTTAATGTATAAATTAAAGTTTAGGTACATATGATTTGGGCGGTATGTAAATGCCCCTTTTGCTTTTTGTTAAATTTTTGTCTAACCATTCATTAATTCAAAATTTAGAAAATATTAATTTCTATTTTTTTTTATTAAGGGTACTAAAGTTTGGAGTTTTGAGTTCTTGATAAATAATAGTTTAGGAAGTATACAAGTATTTCAAGCCTTTGAGTAAAATTAGGTTGTATTCATTAAATTCTTAGATTTATTTAAGTTGGTATTTTTAAATATTATTTATTTTTAAATTATTATGAATTAAAAACAATGTATCATTAAGTTATGTCCTTAAAAATATTTTAATAAATGATTAAATGTTGCTTAAATAGGTTTGATTTACATAGTACCGGGTCTGTTCGTATTCACTTATAAGAATGAATTTTCTACATTCCTTTCTTTTTATATTCTATCACCTAATGTAAACTTGATTGTATTTTACAACATAGAAGTATTATTGAGATTGAGTTCCATCAGAGTTTTATGGTGATTTAAATAAATTTGCTCAAACAATATAGCAATTTTGTTTTAAGACCCATGGCCTAAATATTCGAGAACCCCCTCGATAAGACATCAGTTGTCAAAGGAGGAATTCGAATCTCAGACCATAAGGGATTTATACTGCCGAAGCAGATGCCCTACCAACAAACCTGGAAACGCGGCGCAGTATATATGTGCATATATTAAATCATAGTCATCCTCTCATACAATTAATCATATTCTCTTAAAATTTTTTTATGTAATAAGTGATGATTAAATGATCTTAGAAATTATTGAAGTCATGAAATCAATGAAAATTGATGGCTATAATAAAATGAGCTCCAGCCGTCATCCCTCTTTAGCTACGCAATTGTAAATTGTAATCATGAGCTTCTTCCCGTTTCATCCTTGCTTTCATATACAGCTAATCTTAAGTAAGAATTAGTTTTAACATATTTTTTTATATATTTTTTTAATGACCATAAAAATTATAGCCTTAGCTATTATACGACATCCTCAGTTGCAGCTGACATTTCTGTGCTCATTGATTCAATAAGAAAACTTATCATTTAGTGTCTAAATTAATAAAATTATAAAGATAATGATACTAGTTAGCTAAGGAGAATTTTGGAGGAACTTATATCACAGATGGTTTTATAAGTATGAGCCGACTTGGGCTTAAACTTAGGGTCCGTTTAGGACAGCTTGTGCGTTTCAGGATAAGCTGCTTATCTTGAAACGCGGCCCGTCGGCCCGCCGCAGGGGTCTACGCGCAGCCTGCGTTTAGTGTAAAAATTCAAACACAGTTTCAGATAAGCTGGCGAAACGCGTGAACCAAACAGTACGACAGTGCTTTTAAAACGCCGCCTACACTTATAAGCTGCACCAAACGGACTCTTAATTGTGTCTTCCCTTTGATTGTTAGATTCTAATTAAAATTTTTGTCTTAGGAACATCTAATGAAATTTCATTGGGCATCGTCGATTGAATCGAATCTCAAATAGATTATGTCTCGTATCCCTTCCGTCGAAGTAACTATTATTTATTAGATGATAGACTTATATTTGTATTAGGCTTTCAGATATTTTAGGATTGTCAGTTCTGCTACTGATATTCTATTATTTATTATAAACAAATCAGTAGATTTCATTTTCATGTGCATAATAATTTAGAACAACAATTTAGCCTTGCATTATGCTGTATAAATTCCTATTTATTCAATAGATTATTATTGTTGCAGTAATTATTATTCTTGCATATTATCTTTCTTTAACACTACATATTTTATTTCTACAATTCATATTTGATATATACAGAACCTTAATCATACTACTAATAATATGCTTATTAATGACTCGTGACGTGTGCAATACTCAAATTATTATAAGATTATTATGTCGGTATTAAGCCTTTGTTAATAGCCAGCCAAATCAATTCCATGAAATTTGTCTTTCCTTGTTTCAAGCTGCAGTAAAAACAAACTATATATATATATATGACTAAATTCCATGCATTATATACCTAGAATCACTACCTAGCCCCTAAGATGACATTTGTAAATGTAGGAAGCAACATATGATGCAGTTCACATAGAATTTAATGGGCAGTGCATAATTTTTTTTTTTAAATAGTGTGCATTTTGCATTAATATAGAGGTAAAAAGATCAAAAGGTGCACAAAACTGTGCCCAAGAGGCATCAAAAGCTATAGGATCTTTCCTGCTCTAAAAGCATAAAAAAAACTGTATGAATCCCGCTCGGGAGGAGTACAAAAAGCACAAAAATGAGAGTTTTGTTACAAAAACATGGAACGAAATGAAAAACAACTTGTTTAAACTCCGGAAGAAAAGCAATGTCCGGGCTGTCCGGAAGGGTGAAGGTGTGTTGCTCCATGTTGCTACGGAGCAAGTCCATGACGTTTTTGTTGTCTCCTTCAATAATAATATCACAAACCTCACACAACCAAGGTTCGAACCAGCTTTTCAATGGAAGAGCTGCCTCGATCTCCACCCGGGCGCTATCCCAATGTTCTCAGTGACGCCCCATTGCTTTGACGCAATGACCCAATTCATCTTGGAATACAGCTCCAATACCAGCCGAACAATGACACTCGGGCATTTCATAATTGGTGAAATCATGAGTTACAAGATAAATAAATCCATCGATGTGACTTAATATGGACCAACAATATAAGCACTTCTGTTAGGTGCCGCAAACCTTTTATTTTAAAGCTCAGAAATCAATCTACACTGACAAAGAGCCAACTCATTTCAACATGACCCTTATAAAGAATCTAAAATCTTAAACCTTAATGAGGTTTCCAACGTCATCCTGAGAGGAAAACAATGTTTTTTTCAGAATCTTCTGATGCATAAACATCATTCTAGAACCCATACATTCATGTATTTTCACCCATTCACAGTTATTTTACAAGACTAAATCCCAGTAAATTTCTGAAATTGATGGCATATTTTCCTCAGTGGAGAATTAGCCAGGTTCCAAAAAGCAGGCTTTATTACAGATACTATAGTTGATGCTGTAAATGCCCACAACCAGCAATAATCAAATGTATTTTTAACTTGATAAGCTAAAATACTGATTATGGTTAAAATTCAAATGAATCTAAAAAAACTAATTATGGTTTAAAATTCAAATAAAAAAAAAAAAAGACCACACAACCAGCAATAATCATCATGCATTCTGATTCAGATTCAATCAGTACACCGACTTCCTCTTGCATTTTGATTCAGATTCAATGAATCCAATGATTTTTCATACTTGAAACAAAAGGAATTACAAATTTTTGTTTCTAAATTGTCATCCCTCCTTCTCTATCTTCATCCCTAATCCTCATCACAACCTTACCAAAACAAGTTGTAAAAGAGACCTCAAATGGTTCACATAGGAAAGTCAGGAAGATCGCTCCATTGAAAAAGAGCGAAAAAAGTTGCAAGCACAAAAATTAGGCAAAAGGCAGACACCTACCCCTTTGAAGTCAAAGAAAAGTTAGACCATGATGACTAAAGAAATGGCAATTGGTTTATGTGATTTGGCATATTGCAAATCTATACTTCAGCGTCCAATTGATCATATTTAGCCCTTAAAGTTCCATTGCATGTATTATTGTAACTGAATTCCCAGTTGAAGAATTAGGCATCTAGCAGCTACATTGATGGAATTCCAAACTTCCATAAAAGGCTTAATTCCATCCCTTTTACCAAAGATGAGGGATAGATTAGATGGCAACAATCGAAGCAAAAGTGCGAAGGGTGTTGAACCATACAATCAAGCTTCCTCTAGCTAGCCATACAATTGGAAAATATGAGTTGGGAAAAATGGATGTGTGCCATGTATTATAGGCAATGCATATCTTTGAAACGAAATGATATTTATTATGAAGATGACAAATGTATTAAGTAGTCAAGAATGGATGAAAGCTCATTATCAATCAACACAATGCTCCACTGTCGAAGAACTTGGAGATTGTTATTAAATTATACAACTGAAGAATGTGAGTAGGTAAATATAAAACTTTCGTTTTGATAAAAAAAAATACAACCTCCCATGATTAAACTACTAGCTTGCAGTCTTAGAAGAAAACTATTCAAACTCAAAAATGATCCGGTGACCCAATCATACTCCTTTCAATATTACATAACCAGAAGGCCTGACCTCGCCAACACAAGAATGAGCCAAAAACAAGCCAACTCAAGAAACTAAACAGTTTCAAGTAAGAGCTCACTTTCAACTCAAATCTACAATGTACGTACAAGTAAACAAGAGGCTATGATTCAGAAGGCTCTCCAACACCTTAATTTCTTGGCCTGGATTAGCCAATCATGTAAACTTGACCTAAGATTTTTGCCCGTTATACCAAACTAATCTAAGATTAAGCACAATCATCCTCCCTTGATCCACAGAGAACGTTCACCCAACTCTAACTCAAACAAGTCTTTAATTCAAATTTTAAAAATGTCACATCACTATTGAGTGCCATAACATCAATAAGCATTACATTATTGAAGGAATTCGACAATGATAGACCCTCTAAGATTTTGAGATGCCCAACTACCAATCAGAAAACAAGCATCTACACGCAAATCACCCTCGCTCTCACACACACATTTTCTAAGGGATAGTTATAAGTTTGTTATTTCCCCGTGATTCAAAAATTAGATGGACCTTTTAGATTAGAACTAGAAGTTATTACAAATACAGGGCAACACGTATGAAAATGAAATTAAAGCCTTTTTTATGCCATGCCAATTATGTCCTATTGCTCTTACTCCAACATATCCCAAGCAAGCGTAGGACTTTAATTTCATGAGTAAACAAAGAATAAATCAGGGTGGTCTAGCAAATAGTTATCAATTGTTCCGCATGACTAACTTGCTAAGAAATGGAGCTAACTCATAACTAGATATCCAAGAGAATACAAGCTGTCTCTTCTCTCCTCATTACACATGTTAGGCTCCTCTCCTAGTAAGTGGATTGATCCTCTCAAATTAAAAAAAAAAAATAAACAATTCAGCTGAACAAAACAAAAATTACAATAGAGGTGAGCATCAAACTTCCAACTATAAAAGTACTCAAACGATCATATACAGAGAATAATCATTCCCACTTTTCTGGCAAACTACGAGAACAAGAAAGCAAAACTCATTTTCTAAGTTCCATTAAATGGGGAGTACTTTTTTTTTTTTTGGCAAAGAGATTTGCTTTGTAACACGTGTAAATTACCCATTTTTCTAACATGGTCGAATGCACAAATTTCTTTTGTAAAGCACTTTTCAGGTTAAAATGAGCTGTTCAATACAAAGAAGAATCCTTGATTCTTCGTAGATTGGACAAAAGGTTTTCTTATTGTATCATCCTGCTAGCTCAAATCTCAAATCTCAAAATCCAAAGTCTTTACTATAAGTGACAACAAAAGCAAAATCAAATAATACTGTTGTAGAAAAATGAGTTGTTAAAAGAGGGCTCTAAGGATAAAAGATAGAGCCTTATCATTTATCATAAAATAGCAGATAGTGTATTCCACCACAGCTGCTTAAAAACCTAAGAAAATCTTGCATGCTATTTCCCTATATCAGAGAATGGGAGACCCCTCTTACTGTAAGAAAAATTAGAGAAGAGCCAAAAAGTTCAGCAAAACATTTCCCTCCTGTTATAAATTTTTTTTAGAAACAGCTGATTCGAAGTTGGTTGATTCTAATTTGAAGAAAACATACAGTTGATCATCTTTTTCAATATGATGATTTATCTTATCAGAACGAAGTGATCCATTTTCTTAAAAAATTACAATTCTCTTCTCGAAGTCCCTGCAAAATCGATATGAGGGATAATATGCTAGTACGCTACAAATGTCTCTTTTCATCGAAAAAGAAACTCGCTAGTGCTCAACTTTACTCTCCATAGCTTGCTGCTCACCTCAGCAAGACATAGCTTATGCAGCGAGAAACATAATATTGGATCTGTTGAGTGCCAAAAGCAAGAGGTCATCTGAAGTTTAAGTCATGCTCGTTTAGTGGGAACATCTTAATTGAGCCTTTAGCTCTTACTACACTACAAATCTTTTATCAAATCTTCAAAAAAACAATCTAGCAAAACAACTGCCAACAAGGAATATGAGATTTATTTAATTCATTCCCGGAAAACATTTGCTTGAAACTTTTCAGCATTACTAAAAGAATAAGCACTAAAAGGAGTTCAAATGTTGCAATCGAAGTAAATAGATCGATTAAGGTGGATGATGTTGTTATGTCTAGTTTATATTTAAATAAATTTTAATAACAACTTACAATTAAAATTTGTTATTAAACTGTTTGAAATGTGTCATGCTCCCATGGCCACATATAAGAGAGCCTATATAATCCTTCAATTAATCCTTTATACATTAAAGAAATTCAATTGCTCTCACTCTATTTACACCTTGACCTGGCCTTTCCCTACCTCAAGTCACATGTCTCTATTGATCTGCAAGGATCACACACAAACTCTCACACTTCATCTCACTACTGAGAGTCTCTAAGTGGAAAACAAGGATATTGCTTAAGATCAATCAAGGCAATATTATAACTCTTCATTTTCCAAAGAATATGACAAACTTAAATCTCTTGATCTAAACTTATGATATCATCTCAGAACCACAACAAAGCCTAGATCATAGGGTAGATTAAACTTGAGGACTAAGATCTTTACCTTAGATCCAAGCACCCTAGTTTAGAAAAGCTTATTCACCCTAAAAAATCATATTACATCTTGGATCTGAAGCTTGAAAGGGATATATCTTTAATGAAATTTTTTATCATAAATTGATAACGTAATAATAGTGTTTGGGCATTTGAAACCATATAGCCTAATTTGATCTCAACTTTAAAGTATATAATAACTAACCTTATAAGACTCGAAACAAAGTCCACATTGGTGCAGCAGATCTAACCAAATTACAAAATAAGTTGAGCTTGGTAAGAGTATTTATATACAACAAGTTTAACTGGGCCATGATGAACCTGAACCAACTTACTCATACTTCGGCTTATGTTAAAAGCTCCTTTGGTAGGAAAAATCATCTTTCTTCACAGATAGGTTGTCCTTAACTTACCAAACAAATTAACTATAACAGAGCAGCTAGCCCAAATCAAAACCATCTATAGATTGGATACACTACAGGTAAATCAAACCATTGCAAGATTTATAGGGGAATATAGTAAAAATTGATGGGTAATTTTTAAATGTAGCCTAATATCACAATATTAAGGAGAACACTTAAAATGCCAAGAACAATGTAACACTTGGCAATATAAGGCTTGACGCCATGAAGTAAAGTAGACAAAAATGAGTAAGCTTGACAATCAATGCACATGTTAACATCATCATAAACAAATTTTATCCATGTAACTTAATGTCTACCCTTTTCTACTGTAATCCTTTGAAACTATTTTTATCAACATGCCCAACAGCTGCATTCTACCTTTTGTTCAACATTCTCAATTTATTTAAGTCTAATTTCAATCACTTTACCATCAAAATACATCAATCCAACTTTTTCTCGAGCATAATTATTCCTTAAATTATCCTTCATAGTTTTGTCACGCATCAATTTTAATATTCTCATTTCTATAATACTCCACTTGCATATCAAAAACTCTTTGAAAGCCCAACAATCAAATTTATACTAATTCACAAACCTAACTGTAATTTTACAAAATTTAACTTTAAGAATTCATGATAACCTCTTACCATAAAAAACTAAAAATTTGTATTCACATTTTATATCTCCATTCTTATGTACAATAGATTCAAGATACTCAAAACACTCACACCTATATATCACTTCATATTTTAATAATATTGAATGATAATTAATAATATCACACATAATAGAATTATACATTACTCAATCTTTGTTCTACTAATTATAAGGTTTTGATCTTCTAAACATTCACTTCCCTTTCCTAATCTTTTATTTATTTCATTAAATGCCTGGCTAAAATAATAAATATACAAACATCACAAGGAACGCAAATATATATATTACTTACTACTAATGCAATAGGAAGAAAAGGTGTGCAGAACAAATGTCATAAGGCTAGCAAATGTCCAAGAAAACTTAGAAAAAAAAAATTTGGAATGCACATGAAATTTCATTGAATAGTTCCTCACAAATAACATCATAAAAAATGTTACAATGTGGTCCACTAATTTCATAAATTTAATTACAACAATTCTTTCTTGAAGGCCGACTGCTTAAACTAAATAAACATACACTGTTAGTTTCATTAGTGGAGATGAAGATGCATAATATTGATTTTAATTGTGAGAGCACAAACAAAAATAAATTATTGCAAAAAATTTAAAACTCGAGAACAAATTAGAGAAGATGCATATGCATAAATATGTGCATGGAAAAACAAATAGATGCATGCATGCAAATAGGTGCCCATGCACATAGGTGCCCACACAAGCGCATACAAATGGATCATGGATCATGGATCCATGAGTAAGCAGTGAAAAACACATATAATTTTCGGCTTTACAGGGTGAAATATGAATTAAATAGCTCAGCAAGGGATATGAAGCATACCATATTTGCCAATACAAGAGTTTTACTGACAGAGCACTTAGTTTAATAGCATACCATAGCATATCATTCTAAAGTTGAAAACGCTACATAGATATAAAACGAAGATAAAGTGTCCAGATTAAAGAGCAATAATCACACACAAGCATATAATGAGCTCATCATCATCATCATCATCACCAACATCAACGTCTAACCCCTAGCTTTAAGCTCAGCAAGCCGCCTGGACAGATCATCCTCATCAACCTTCTCTTTCTCCTTGGAATTAGGAATGGCATGAGCAGCGGCTTGGGGCAGGCCAACAGAGACCTCAAGACCATAATCATCCGCAACCTGCTGCATAAGGCTACTGACCTCAGCCTCAGGAGTAGAGAGGCTAGTAGATCCAGCCATGGCGCCCTCCATGAACTCAGCCTGAACCTCCATGTTAACGAACTGGCGCTCGAACTGGTCCATCGTCTCAGACATCTTCTGAAGGTTGCCTGTCGCCAAAGCGGAGTCAAGGGACTTGACGATCGAGCCCATGGATTTGCCGATGACCTGCATCTTGGCTTGGGTATCCAACCGAGAGACGACAGCATCGAGGCGGGAGGCCAGGCGGAGGTAGTTCATCTGCTCGCTGCGCTTGCGGATGGAATTCTCCGCGTAGATTCGGGCACCGTCCATGTTACCCTTCTCGATGGCCTTCTTGACCTTGAGCTTCTCCGCCTTCTCCTCCTTCTCGCATTTTCGAGCCTGACGCTGAAGGCTCTTCGAAGTGAATTTGAGCTCCATTATTTGGTTCATCAGCTTCTCCGTATTCCCCATCCTCGCTTTCAATTATTGCACTTAGGGTTGGTTTTGGAAGAAGAAGAAATAGCAACGATTACAGTGATCAATACTCCACAGAGAGATAGAGAGAGCGCGCGCGCTGCAGTTGCAAGGTGGAAGGAGATAGAAAAGGGAGAAGGTAGGGCTCAGGCGAGCAGAGAGGTTGAAATTCCGGAAAACTGGCAGAGGTTGAAATCTATTTGTGGATGACGTAGTTTGTTATTTTTAACTTCTAATTATTAGAATTTATTTTCATATATATATTTAACTATATATATATATATATATATATATATATATATATATATATATTTATTTATTTATTTATTTATTTATATTTAAAAATAATGACCAACGCTATGATAAGAGTCTCTAGCCACCCCTAAGGACTAAAAATTTGAATATCACCTACTCAAGGCCAACTATCTCAGGTTGATTCAAACCCCCACCCTATGAGTTATACCATGGAAGTCAACCAACTGGCCGCACTAAAATTGCTATTATATTTGAAAATAAATTGAACTACATAAACAAATTTTTTATCATCAAATTATAATCTCATTTTTCATAAATTGTATCGATGTTTAAAAAGACGAAATCTAGAATTGAAAAGTTTTTTTCTATACGAAGCAAGGCGTAAGCCTCGTAATAAAAAAAATAAAATAAAAAACCATAAATTTAAATATAGTGCATAAATATGTTATTTGATAGACCACAAATCTTGGTAATTAAAGATAGAAATTAAACATGTTAATAGATTTCAATGCTTGACTTAATAAGACATGCATGATGCATGTATTATTCTCAAATACCAAATATAAAGTAAATGTTTGAAATGAGATTTGAACATGAAACTTAGAATTGAAACACGCCACAAGAATCAGGATCTATAACAATATCATCACCATTTTTATCATCTTCGGAAGAATCTTCATACATAATAACTCAAGCTTGTAATTTATAAATGTTATATCGGGTCGGGTCGTGACAGGGAGTGTTTACATTAATATTAAGGTTAGCTCAAATACTCGAGCAACCTCTTCGCTCAACTCAAGAACTCATCCTCCCTCAAATGAAGATTATTGACTAAAGCATTGATAGCAGAAAATAATGGTGTAAACAAGTTGAGACGAGCTCAAATTATGTCTAACTCAAGCTCATCTCATTTATGAAAATACAAGCTTCTGCTTGAATGACAAGCTCGAGCTTGCCTCGCAATTATGACACCTAACTTGTGAGTTCGAGCCAAAAATTAAATTACCATATAAGAACACCGAATAAGGAATAGATGGCTGGAGAAGAAAGAGTGCCGCGACAACTCGTCGGAGAAGTCATTAATGTGACCCTCAATCAACTAGTTGAGCCTGCTCGTGAGTAGATGATAACTCAAGCTCGCTTAATAAATAAGCTTGGGATATCAAGCTTGTAGCTCGATAAACTTGACACGCAAGCTCATTAACGAATTAAACACAGGTTAGTTCACGACATGTTGAATGCTTAGAACAGTCTGAAACTTCACCAACACTCAAATGCCATATGTCATTCATGCAAAGATAAACACCGCGGGCGGCGGCAAGATTAGCTTCGGTGTCGACCATACATGCCAACTTATCTTGAATGAAACTAGCTACTCCATCAACTGTGGTGGAATCATAACAATTAAGAAAAAAGCTATCATTGCTCTAATATTGTGAATGGAAGATTAACATATGTTTTCAATAAGATTCTTCAAATCCAAAAGAGCAAAAAACAAATGATTAGAAATCAAAACTCTTCTAGATTGACAAAATTAAAGCAGACAACAAAAGCAAAAAGATTGATAAATCCAAATATATTTATAAAACAAAGTCAACATGCCACAAAAAACCTGATAAAATACATATTTACAAGTTGCTCATTGCACATCACAATTATTTTAATAATGTTACACAATATTTTGATATTCCCCCCTTGAACCATGAAGAGATCAAAGAATGCTGTAATTTTCTTTTTTCTTATAATACTTCAGTTTGGTATGAGCTTGAATGGAGGTTTGGACAATGATGGAGATGGTTCATAGTTTCCATAGTCATTGGTAGTTACTCTGAGAATTCTATGATGATGCTTCTTAGAAAGTTCCTGTTAATCATTAGCCAGAGTGGAGATTAATATATATAAAGATTCTATACAATTATATTAATAATTATGGAGTTGCTGATAGAGGATCTCAGTCATTCGATCCGCCTTGAGCGGTTGCGATTCAATCCGCTCTGATTTCGAGCGGATTGAATCTACCAATCAAATCAAATTGGATGGGATGACTGAGATCCTTCAACTTCAACTGCAACTGACAAATAAACATGGAAGAAGAAGGGAATTGAAAACCAGTTAACATATACCTGTGCTGAAAATGGCAGAGGTTTTCCGATCAATATTCTCTGCCCACGACCTGCAAAAACCAAAAAAAATAAACAAATAAATATTTAAATAATGTAAATTCTATTTTACCATAATATCATCCATTCTGAAACTATACATTATAATGTTTACATGCCATTAAATTCTGTAAAAAAGGAGTAATTTTTCAGAAAATTTAAGGCATTTTAAGGAAATAAAGGAAGCTGATGAGTTTCTGCTATCAATTCAGAATTGCAGAACTACCAAAAAAAGAGAAGAAAAGGTCTGAAATATAAGTATCATAGCAAACCTGCTGATGAAAGAGGCATCAATGAAGCCAATATAAGAATAAAAATAAGAGCACTGAACTTCTTAATCTCCATTAGAGGACCTTGTTGCAAGAAGAAGATGAGAATTTATCCTCCCTTTATTTTACAATATATAAGTATGAGGGAGGAGAAGAGCTCTTCTTCTCCTCCAGGGAGCAGAATGGAGGAGCAAAGTATGGGTAGGTTCTCCTTTTAATGGTGTTAGATGAAACAATTCCTTAAATTGTGCAAAGCAAATCTCTGTATGTTGTTGTCATTTGTAATTTTAAAATGTTGGGGAAAAGGTGACTCTGAGCACTCTCTATGGAATTTTGAGCTTCACAAGGATTCTCTACGGGGAAACGTATAAGATATGCAGGGGCGGAATTAGGTTATTGACAAAGTAAATAATTGCACCTCCTTGAAATTTGTAATTTTTATATATATAAATAGTTTCTTTTTTAGGCAATTAATTAATTTTGCTATAATTTTTTGCCCCATGCTTATGAAAAACTAGATATTTGATGAATTTGTGCGCCCTAAGAAATAATGTTGGTTCAGCCACTGACGATACGACAAAGAAAAATTCGTATGATACGTATATGATATGTAATCGTGGATAGCAAATTTGAGGTTGATATTGAAAAAAATGAAAATGTTTATGATTAAGGATGTGTACTTAGGGGTGTAAACGAGCCGAACACGAACGAGCTCAGGCTTAGCTTGTGTTCGGCTCGTTTATATTTCGAGCTCGAAAAGAGTGTTTGTGTTCGGCTTATTTGCTTAGCGAGCTGAACACGCGCTGTTCACGAACAAAGAGTCATTTTGACAACTCTAATCACGTAGTCATAAGATGTTAAGGATTGGAGCAAGATTTAAAATATCATTTGAATCTAATTTAATAATTTTTATTCTATTTTCTTTATTAATACTTTTAATTGATTATAAATCTTTTAAGCATTGCAGTCAATTAAATTTTTTAAAAATACTACTCATCAAAAATATATATATATATAACTGATTAATAGTATTTCGAGCCAAAACGAGCCGAACATGAACGAACAAAAATTTATTCGTGCTGTTCATTTTCGGCTCATTAACTTAGCTTCCGAGCTGAACACAAGCTTCTTAACGAGCCGAACACAAGCTGTTCGCGAACAACGAACCGTTTTGACAGCCATATGCGTACTTAAGTATGTTATTTAATGAAAAATGATTATATATTAAATTCATTTTTTAAAGTATTTCTTCTTAGTGTGTCTCTCCTAACAAACGAAGGACATTTAAAATTATGAATGTTGATAGTGGGAATAAAGTCATTAATGGCAGTTGTCTAAGATAAACTATTTAAATCATCATCAAAAATATCATAGAATTACAAATCAAACCTTATAAGTGCTTAATTAATTCGGTTTGTAGGTCATGGAAGCAATGCTCTTGTGGCCGGAATGAAAATCTGATTTGACTTGGCATTAATCATTTGCAAATTATTATTTTATTATATTTAGTGACATATTAACAAAAACTAAAAATGATAAACAATTCTTATGTATTTACATATCTAACCCCCAAACTTTAATATTTACATGTATAGCACTCGAATCTTCAATAACACTCGAAAAATACGACTCCTGCATATTTTTAAATTAGTTAAATACATGTTTTCATACATA
>NEWO01000031.1:201956-212916 GCA_003013225.1 Phalaenopsis aphrodite
AAGTTGGTTCAAATTTGATGAATTAAGGGGCAAAATTGAACACCTAAAAAATTTTGAACACATTTAAAAATCTAAGAACCGTTTTGATCATTTGCTCCATAAATTCAACCAGAATATAAACAGGGCATACCCCGGGACGAATGATGCCTTGGTTTATCTGAATTCCCTGCAATTAAGAAGAGAAACAATAAGCAACATAAGCTACAGACCACAACATATTGTCATGAAAATAAAATAAGGGAAATTTACATACACACCACACAATTCGTATGTACCTGTATATCTAACACCCAAAAAGCTTGATATTTACACCTACAACACCTTGGTGTTATACACCAATGCATGAAAAGGTGTATTCCACTTTTAAAAAAAATATTGACCGTGATATTTTTAATGTGATGTTAAAAATTTGAGCAATATGTATGTAAATATCAATGTTCAGGAGTTAGATATCTAAATAAATACATTAGAATTTTGCGGTATGTATGTAAATGCCCCAATAAAAAAAATGACACACCTGAGCTTTTGTCTTTAGAGCGATGACTCCTCTCCTTCTCCCGGTCCGAGTCCCTGCCCCTACTCTCACGATCTGAGTCCCTACCCCTGCTGTCACGATCCCGTTCTCTCGCTCTCAACCTTTCTCGATCTCTTTCACGATTCTTCTCCCCATTACGATCCGATTTAAGCTCACTCCTTAAATTTTCAGTCTCCTCCTCTTTAGTATCAGGCACTGTTTTACCATCCTCATCGCTCTTCTTGGATTCTTTCAACTTATCTAGAGCTGCTTTTATTATTGAATCTTTAAAGCAGCTACCATCCTGACTATTTACTGACTTAGGAGGGCTAGAGTCATTAGCATTACCGTTAAAAGAGTTTTCCTAAACAGAAGAACATCAAGCAATGTACAGTGCAATAAAGTTATTTTAAAAATAAATAAATAAATAATAGCTGAGAAAGGTGCATTTACATGCATACCACCCCTTTTTTATGTATGCACATATCTAACACCTAAACTTTGATTTTTACATTCATACCACCACAATCTTTTATATCACAGCAAAAATACTACTAATTTTAATTTTGAAAAGAATACATCTTTTCAAGAATGGGTAGGGTGGAAATATGTAAAACTTGAAGTTCAGGTGTTAGATATGTAGATACATAAAAATCAGGAAGTATGCATGTAAATATTCCTAAAAAAATAAAACTTAGGAGAAAATTAGTGCAATAGAATTTACCACCTTGGAAACATGAGATTGTGAGTTTGGCACTCGGCTAATTGATGTAAAAGAATCGATATCTTTATACACTGGGACATATTTTGCCTTGGGGAGACTGTAGAGATGAGCGAGCACTCTACAAACTTCCTGAATTCCAGATTGATCGGCATCGAATACAAGCCACCAAGGTGGATTTTCCGGGAGAGGAACCTGGAACCTACGTGCTGCAGCGTATACTACCCCGCAAGCTACGACTTCACTCTTAAAGCGAACGCACAAAGTTGTTCTCAAACTATGAAGAAAATAAAGAAAAACATTAATAACTGAGGTATAATTAGTCTCAATTAAAATAAAAATAGAGTTGTTATCAGAATGCTTCCTTGATTCAAACATTTGATGAGGGAGAGAGAGATGTCTAAATCACATTGACCTAAAAATTGTACTGGAGAGAAGAGATTGACAATTCTTATCACATTTAATCAAGATAATATTAACGTCTAAATTATAATATAATATAATTTGATTAATACTAAAATAGAAATGCACTAAATAATTTTAGTCCAATCAAAATCAATTTTAAAAAAACCAAATCATGAACTCAAACTATTTTGAATTATTTTTGGACTTGAGATGTTCTCAATAAAAATTTGATACAACTCAAAATTAATTACATTTCAAGTAATTTGTCAAGCAAGAGCATTTTATACTTATTCTTATGTTATATGTTAATTTTGAGAAGTTTGATGATAAGTGATTCCACCCATTTAAGACCTTACCCATTAGGGCTTTCGGAGGCTACGCTCCACGTAGTTACAGTCAACCCAGCCCGCTTGACAGCTCTATTCCAAAGCTAAATATATTCCAAAATAATTTGAGCTTTAAATTATATAAAAAGATAATTCATGCTAATAAATTCAACAATCTTAATAAGGATAAGATCAACCCCAAAAAAATAACCGAGAAATTAATTTGTCTTGAACCAAAAATAGCCATCACACCTTTTTTCATAAAAATAAAATAAACTATGTTATACCTTTTAAACCTCTTCGAGAAACAAAATTATGGCAAGCAAAAAAAAAATGGTTTAACACAAAAATTGACAACTTCAGGTATTTCATTTCAATATATCATGGAAACTTCATAAATTAAATATTGAGAAAAAAACAGTTGACCGAGTACTCAAGATCCAACCAAGGCCGGGGGGCATAAACTGCATAGGTATCATACAAGTATACTTTCTAATAAGGTTTCAACATGGAGAAAGAAGTTTGCAAGTATTTTGATCTGGATGACAAGCAAGTCACATTATGATAACGGAACAAATTTTCAAAGGGAAATTGAAAAGGCATCATGCATTCTCTCAAAATATATAAATGAGATGAATCTCATTTGTCATCCACATAAGCCAAGCCAGCTTTTGATGATTTCATTGAGCAAATAATTAAAAGTACAAAAGACCATATTTTTACATATTTACTGTTTCAAGAAGCATCTATTGGTCGATCATTGCCCCATTGAAACTATTAAGAATATGCTAAATCAACAGGGACCAATTCGCTTCCCTTGAAACATGTAGAAGTACTTTAAAATTTGGTACTTAAAACCTTTATGTAGTGTCAACGTTGATGGGTGAACTCTTCACAGATTCTGAGGTATTAAGCTCAGAATAAAATGAACTCCTAGTTCTCTTAAGTAATCAGAGGAGCCATCTTTTAGATAACGTGGTCATCCTAGGAGTATCGGGTTGATGTTCCCAGCAATTCAATACATGTAATATAATAGGCTTGCACACGAACCGAGCGTTCGACAAGCTACATGTGGCTAGGTTTGATAAGAGCTCGTTTATATTTATTTGATTAAATTGCCAAACAAGCTTGACCACTTCTATGAATACTATATAGTTAAATAAACAAGCTTGAACAGGTCCTTGTTTGGCTCGTTTATGTTCATGAACAATATCATGAAAAGCTCCCCAAGCACGCTTGATTGAAGCTTGAATAAATGCTCGTGAACAATCTCGATTAAAGCTCAATTTAGCGCTCATTAGTGAGATCATTTAATGGTAGTGAAAGCTTGAGTGAAGCTAGACTTAAGGAAAATTTATTTGATAAATTTTTACTTATAATTTTTATAAAGTTTCATATAGTCATATTAAAATTAATCTTTAACTATATGATCAAGTTTGTTCACTAGTTTGTCGTTTAAAACATAAAAGCTCATTTTTATGGAGCTCAACAAACTCCTTGTTTGTAAGCTTGTTAAGGCTAGATAAGAAGCTTGTTTAACCAAATGAGCTTTATAAGATTGAAAAAGATAATTTGGTTAGATAACAAGTAACTTGATTAATATTGTGAATATTATCATTTAAAACTCATGAACTAGTTCGATAGTAGGCCCGGTTAAGGCTTGTTTGTCTTATTAAACGAGCGGCTCGTTTATAAGCTCAATGAACCCTAAAAGAATCGACCTCAAATTGAGCTTAAGCTCAAACATCATTTTTAAAATTAAGCCAAGCTAGAACACTGTTCTTGAAACTCGAATCGAGCGCAAGTCAAGCTTGAACAAGATTCAGACTAACGAGCTCGAGCTTAAGCTCGATTCATCTGCAGCCCAGTATTTAATCATTGGATATATTACCATCATCAACAACACCATTAGGCTTATGAGTTATGACAACTATTAGGGTCGGTTATCCTTCTCATCTATCTTTTCTATTGAGTGTTACATGAGGTGTTAACTCCATTTGATCAAAAATAGCTACTACCATTGGTCTATGTTATTCATTGCTAATTCTTTCACATTATGTTTGTTAATCTTGTTGGTGCATCTTTGTAGACTCATTTCAATCTATCGTTCCTAATATCTCCTTATCTTCTAAGGATATTATCAAAAATTAAATTTTACAACTAAATACTCATATCATATACTCGATCTTTCATCTGCTAATCCTAAAATCCTAATAGTCTAAAAATAAATTTCATTATATCAAATTCACAGTTATTTCAAAAGAGACCTCATAAATCAAGACTAAATCATATACAAATAGCATATAATATGGTACCTCGCTTCTAACATTTTGTGCCAACATCTTTACAACGAACACTTAAAACTAATGACTAATATTATCATTGACATAATCTTATTATGATTGAAATATCTTTTGTCACACCACAACTACACATTTTAATCACGGATCCCTCATATATAGATCAATAACCTCACTGTACTTATGCCATATGATTTGTCTAAAATACTCATCAATAAATTCTTATAATAATTGATCATAAGCTTTTTCCAAGTCTAATTAAAAAAAGAACATATTTAATTTTATGTGTTGTTAACTTAAATGGCTGAACATATAGATTGTTGGCATGATAATTTTTCATATCATTAAAACAAACTAACTCTTAAAAGCCGATGTAATTTGTACGAGCTTTCCATCACCCTCTCGAACAAAAGGGGCACATTTTTTCTCTCTGTAAATAAATTACAAAATTTGCGAGATTCTAGTAGCTATTTCAAGTGAATCTTCTAATATAAATTATGCATGATTAAATGATCAGATGCACAAGGGCCAATATTATGTGAGCAAACAAAAAAATAAATGGAACAAAAAAATTGCATGTTGCCTTGAAAATCTAAATTTGGTAAAAATTGAGCTAATCCCAAATAGGGATCCCTCTACTGTGACAGAGTATGACAGTAAATTTAGTAGATGAATAATTCGTTTTGAAAATTCATACTTCATTTTTTTCCTTTACCTTAAGCCTACATAAGGATTCCATCAAGAAGAAACAGTTTAAATGAAGGAACTCAGCCAATAAATAGAGAAAGAAAAAAAAAAACTATAACAGCTAGTAGAATTTGACCTAGGTTGACCAAGATGCTTGATATTGAATACTAAATAGTTTGAATGCATGTATGAATGTGTTCTATCAGCTCAGCTAAATAGACCAACTCAAGTAATCGGTCTTAATTCTACCAATCAACTTAAATCCTGGTAAGAGCTTATCCAATGTTCAAAACCCAGATTCGAAATTTCACCTTTTCATGAGTGAAAATTAAATTTAAAATCACAATTTAAATATAAAATTGGAAATCTAATGTACAATTCAAAATGAGGATTTCAGACTAGTCAGATTCTAAACTCAACTCTCAAAACCAAATTTGGCTTTTGTGTAAGAGCCTTGAAAAATATATAAATCCAAAACTAAAAGCTGTTTTAATTTGATTGGATTTTCCCAAAAAGCTAAAGAAGCAACAAATATATTTTTTTTGCTAAATATAAACTAAAAACTGAATTGGTCGTTAGTAAAAAAAAAATTGAAGCAACCAAATACTAGAATTTCATTTGATTCACACGCTCAACCAAGTTTAGGCACTTGAATTTCAATTGAATTACAAAGTATCTAATTGGGCATAAAGCAAACTGATAAAATTTTGCTTATTTCGTTTCACCAAGTTTATACACTTCTTACGACGAGATTGAACCAATGATTCAAACATAAAACCTTGAATCAAGTCATTTCACAACTAGACCAATAAAATCAAATCATGTTTTTGGTACAATTATGCCATCATTGAGTAAAAGAGAATACATGTAATTGGCAATAGATCAAATGCATGAATGTATGTATGCATGTATTTTAATTAGATTGATAAAAGAGATCAACATGTTGGATTGGTTAAGAGTGTGTATTCTATCAGCTCAGCTAAATAAACCAACTAAATGAATCGGTTTCAATTCTACCAATCAATGTACAGCACAACTGAAATCCAGACAAGAGCTAAACCAATTTTCAATTTGATTAGGCCAAAACAAAATTTTTAAAAACCTAGGTTCGAGATTTCATCATTTCATGTGTGAAAATTAAATTAAAAATCAAAATTTAAATATAAAATTGGAAATCTAATCTAAATATAAAATTGGAAATCTAATCTACAATTCAAAATGAGGATTTCAGAGACTCAGATTCTAAACTCAACTCTCAAAACCAAATTTGGCTTTTGAATAAGAGCCTTGATAAATAAACAAATCCAAAACTATAATCTATTTTCATTTGATTGGATTTTCCCAAAAAGCTCAGAAAACAACAAAACTATTTTTGATTTCAAATCTAAACTAAAAACTGAATTGGACATTAGTGAAGAAAAATTGAATGAAACAAATACTATAATTTCATTTGATTCACACACTCAACACAATAGCAATGATATACTTCAAATCAAGGTCAGCTTGAAATCTACCCTGCAACCTCAAAGCAAGGCAACCGTTTTGTATGATAAAATTGAGATTTTGGTAATCATTATTTCTTAATTAGGTCGATGAAGGATCTAATTAGGTATAAAGTAGACAGGTAAAATTTTGTTTATTTTGTTTCACCAAGTATTTACACTTATTACCATGAGACTTAACCAATGATTCAAGCATAAAACATTGAATCAAGTCATTTCATAGATAGATCATAAAATCAAATCAAGTTTTTGGTAGAATTATGTCCTAATTCGAGTAAAAATAATAAATAAATATAATTGACAATAAATGGGTAAATGAAAGAAGTTTGGGGTCAATTTAGGAATTCTCAATTTTCATTAAAAAAAAAAACCAAAAACTAAGGGTTTAAGATCAATTTTATTTTATTTTTTTCGTTTATTTTTAACAACGTGTCTATTTAATTTTTTTTTTACATATTTTTAATTTCTGTTTCTAAAACAAATAAATATGTTCTTGAAAACACTAAAAATAACATTTAGGTGTCTTGAATTCCAAAAACAGTCATATCTTAAACAAATGTACTAATAAACTAATAAGAATAAAAATTAAAATTAAAATTAAAATTGATCCCAAATGACCCCTAAATTTCTTCTTCTTTTTTCAATGTGAGATCCCTCAAGTACTGCAAAACTGAAAAATTAAACTTACCAAGTTCATCAATTGCTAAAAAGCATCAATGAGATCACTGAAAGACAAGATAGCTACCATAAGCAAATATAAAAAGCAGAGTGCAGGGGGGCGGCACCTCCTAAATTGTCCAATTTCAAATCCAGATTCATGAAGTTTATAATGATATACTTAAAAACACTCCAAACCAATTTCAAACTTATATCAGCTTATCATTTTAAACAACAAAACAGTTTAATGCCTAAGGTTCGTATCTTCTCCTATCTGACTTGAATAGCCTTACTTAACAATGATCCAACGTGAAGGTGCATAAGGCTTATGATTGATAAGTAACAAAGACAAGGGATTAAGATTTCTATGGAATGACAAAAGAAAATTAACCTTCCGTTACTTCTATGCCTTAAACACTAAATTAATTCATTGTTTTGGTCACGAGAAGAATACAGTAGCTAGAATAACAATATGCCAAATAGAAAGACAGATTAGCAATAAGACAGCCATTGAATGGTTTTGCGACTATATGGGGAGGAAAGTGAAACTGAAATGGAAGCCAATTTAAGCATAAAAAAGGGCACAAATTCACCCCCTTTGGAAGTTTTTCTTATCATTGTAGAGTGCATGGAGTCATTTATGATATATCTAAATAATATTACTATCCCAAAAGAATACCACCTAGGGGGATTAATTCAAGTTGATGGGTCAAGTTGAGATGAAACCCCATGTAGACCTGACCCGAAACCCATTTACTATGTGGGACAAAATATTTGACCCAAACGAACTTAACCAAACCTACCTGCCTAACAATTTAATTATATCAATCGTGTAATTTTTTAGATCAACGTAACTCAATTAACCTAAATATGATACATTTAATACAATTAATCTGACTTCAATTTGTCAAACCTGAACCCACATATTAATTGGGTCAATTTCTGGTTGATTTCATTTATTTGAGTTAACTCAAACCCAACTTAAACAAAAATCAAGCACAGTTTAGAGACACAAACCCACCCAGAATAATATTCAAGTTAACTCAAACCCATATTTTTCAAGTCATATTCATGTCAAGTTGTCCATAAGTCATTTATTAACACCACTAATAACACCGTGACTAATAAGAATGCCATCTTAAAGAGATAAATACAAATTATTAATGTTTCTTAATTAAGTAGGAGATTAGCCTCCAGCCAAATTTGTTTGGACAAATTTGGAATAGGCTAATGAAAATTTAGAAAATAATTTTTATCCAATTTAGACGAGATAAATTTAAGTGATTTTAATGGAATAAGATTGACTAGCTTTTGGTGAAGTGTAAGCATAGATAGGTTTAACTGAGGAGAGTTTTCAGAATGAACATATTGAAATCTAAAACTTATACATTTGAATTAGAGATTATATATGTATATACATATATAATACCTAATTCAAATGTAAAAGCTCCATATTTGTTTAAATTCCAATACATGAACATACATACATACATACATGCATACATATCTATATCTATATCTATATCAATATATCTATATCGATAGGTTTAACTGAGGAGAGTTTTCAGAATGAACATATTGAAATCTAAAACTTATACATTTGAATTAGATATTATATATGTATATACATTTAAATCTGAAACTTATAAATTTGATTTAGGTATTAGTTTCAGATTTTCAATGCATATACATATATAATACCTAATTCAAATGTAAAAGTTTCATATTTTTTTAAATTCCAATACATGAATATACATACATACATACATACATATCTATACCTATATCTATATCTATATATCTACATATCTATATCAATATCTATATATCTATATATCTATATCTATATCTATATCTATATCTATATATCTACATATCTATATCAATATCTATATATCTATATATCTATATCTATATCTATATATATATATATATATATATATATATATATCTATATATATCTATATATCTATATTTAAATATATGATTATATAATTCAAATATATAAATTCAAATATATAGATATATAGATATATAGATATAGATATATAGATATATAGATATATAGATATATAGATATATAGATATATAGATATAGATATAGATATAGATATAGATATGTATGTATGTATGTATGTATGTATATTCATGTATTGGAATTTAAAAAAATATGGAACTTTTACATTTGAATTAGGTATTATATATGTATATGCATTGAAAATCTGAAACTAATACCTAAATCAAATTTATAAGTTTCAGATTTAAATGTATATACATATATAATATCTAATTGAAATGTATAAGTTTTAGATTTCAATATGTTCATTCTGAAAACTCTCCTCAGTTAAACCTATCGATATAGATATATTGATATAGACATAGATATGTATGTATGTATGTATGCATGTATATTAATGTATTGGAATTTAAAAAAATATGGATTATATAATTCAAATATATAGATATATAGATATATATATATATATATAGATATATAGATATATAGATATACAAATATATATATATATATATATATAGATATATAGATATATAGAGATATATATATAATTCAAATATATAAATTCAAGATTTTAATGAATATGCATATATATTACCTAATTCAAATGCATAAGTTTCAGATTTTCAATATATTTACATAAATAATACGTAATTTGAATATATATACTCAGATTTTTCAATATATTTACATTTCTAATACCTAAATTTAAATATTAAATTATAGATTTCTTAGCCACTTAGGTATTTATATATCTAGCACCTAATTTCAAATATTAAGTTGTAAATTAATCAAATCATTATCTAAACTTTAGAATAAATATGTAGACTATGAATTCTAATGTATTAACATATATAACACCTAAATCTAACTGTATATGTGCAAAATTTATAATCTTTTATATGATTACACTTATATAACACCTAAATCTAAGTGTATATGTGCAGATTTTTGTAACCCTTTATATGCTTAAATGTTTAGTACTTGAACTAATATGCCGAATTTCAAATTTTACAAGTTTTCATTTCATTTATATATCTAATATTTCAACACATGTATTAAGTTACAATTTTTTTGAATTTTCATTACAGTTGCGTGTTGAACACTTGAACTCATATGTCGAATTTCAATTTTAACAAGTTTTCATTGCATTTTCATATCTAACATTTAAACTCATACATTAAGTTATAAATTTTCTGATTTTTGTTGCATTTATATGCCTAACATTTAAATTCAAATGCTAAAATCTCAGATTTTACAAGTTTTAATTGCATATACATTTCTAACAGTTAAATTCATGTATTAAGTTACAAGTTTTCCGAATTTTATTGTATTTCATTGTCCGACGCATGAAGTGATATGCTAAACTCTCAGATTTTACAAGTTTACATTATGATTTACACATATGACACTCAAACTCACATGTCAAGTTAACTTTTTTTAATTAAATTTTATATATACACTTATATGTTTAACATTTAAAATTAATATGAACTTGTAGATTTTCTAAATTCTTATGTACTTATACATTCAACACTAACACATTAAAATGAATATACAGATTCACTAATTCTTAAGATATTTACATGAATATATGATTCACCAATTCTTAAGATATTTGCATATGTAGCACTTATATACAGGATTTTTCAATTCTTAATATACTAACATATATAACACCTAATCTAAACTAAATATGTGCAGATTCTCTTAATTTATTATATATTTACATGTATATCACCTAAACTATAATATATGTGTAAATTTTCTCAATTTTTATGTATTTACATATATAACACCTAAATTTCAAATATATATGTGTAGATTTTCT
>NEWO01000031.1:212926-232680 GCA_003013225.1 Phalaenopsis aphrodite
TTTTTTTTTTATTCTTTTGTGTTGATATGTATGATACCTAATTTCAAATAAAGTTTTACTATTTTTCTAGATCCTTATGAGTTTACATGTATATTTAAATTTCAAATGTAAGTTTATCATTGAATTCTAATGTACTAAAAATAAATGAGTATATAAATTTGTAAAGCCTAATTTTTAAACTAAAAATAAATGAGTATATAAATTTGTAACGCTTAATATATAAACTTTCAAAATAAGTATCCAGATTTTCAAAACTTAATATATTTACATATATAACACCTAAACATTATAAATGAATATATGAACTATTTAAATTTTAATGTAATTATACATATAATTACTGTAAGTCGAAAATGTATGTATAAATCATTCAAACTATAATATATTTGCATATATATAATATCCTAAACACAAACGTATGTTCACTGATTTTCTAATTCTTACATATATTTACACATATAACTCCTAGATTCAAAATATGAGCTTGCGGATTTGTCTAATAATTAATATACTTATATATTTAACACTTAATTTTGAATGTATACTTACTGATTTATCTAATATTTAATATTTTTATATCTTAACACATAAACTTAAAGTTATAGATTTTTTTATTTCTTATATATTTATATACTTAATACCTAAATTTTCATTTTTTATATACATGTCACTTTGTTGAAATACATATTTCATCATTTAAAATTAAGAATGATTGTATATTCTTTGATATGATACAAAATTTGAATGGTATGAATGTAAATATTATAAGTTAGGTATTATATATGTTAAGAAGCCCTTAGAATTGGGTGGCATGTATGTAATAACTCCTTACAATGTGTTTGAAAAACTTACACAATATAGTCATAATCTCCATCAGTCCTAAAGCCTACTCAAAATCAGCTCATACGATAAGGTAAAAAGTTTCCAAATTTTATATTGCTTCTGCTTCTAAGGAACTCTTCTTGATTTAGTCATAATTTTATTGATAATTGATATAGTAGTAATTGTATTATCTCTAACTGAGTTTATTTGAAAGTGATTGTTATGTTTGTTCATTAGAAATGGAAAGTTACGGGAACATTTTCTTTGTTACTCTAAACATTAGTTTAATTAACTAGTATTTTTCTGCACTGTGTATTTTTTTTTATATACTATCTGTTAACTCTGTTTTACTGCTGTTGTTGTAAGTCTAAAATGTATTAACTCTTTTCTGTATGTCGTCTAGTATTCGTAGATGTCATAGTAAACCTAGATTTACCATATTGTTGAGTTTGACATAGTCAGAATATTTGTCCAAGTTGGTCGACTACGAATATATGGATTCTCTAAAAGGATGAAGAGCAACTAAATAAACAATAGTAAGGATGAACAATAACAATGAACTTCAAAACATTAATGCATGAACAAAAAGATGTTTAAATAACCTAATCAATCAACTAGTATATGTTGTATGTCGAGGACTTGTGACCCTTTTATTTTTAATAAATGAATTTTTTTTATTTTTGTACATGCGTGTTACTTTATTGTACGTCCGCTTGGATTTCTTCTATTGTTCTAGGTTCATTGGCGGTGTTTTGTCTTTAATCTGAAATGTTTCGTTAGGTTCTTTAAAGACTAATTTTTCCATCACAATTTACACAACTCAATTTTAATTGTATAAAAATCAAAATTCATAAAAAAAATAACAAAATTAACAAAAATATTACATTCACATCTTAGTAACATCATTGATATAAATAAAAAAATTAAAAAAATAAAATAACTAGTAACCCTTAGAGTTAGAATAGATACAAAAAAATCACCCTTAGGTGAATACATGCATATTAATTCTACTCCATGTCGGCCCTCACCCATTCATGAAAATTTGTAATTTAGCATGTGAGAATCACAACTTATACAGTGAGTATATCTCATACCAATTTGACCTATACAAATTTATTTTCTATACATGCATCATCAAATTATTATAAACAATCATGAAAATCAAACTTTGAAATACTGGAAAACATAATCTCAACTTTAATCAATATTTTTTTAAGATATTTTATTTCATAAGAAGTAATTAGTTATAGGGGTTTTCCCTTATACAGAGTTAGTAACCTGATTAATCAAAAACACTTTTAGTCTTCGGATTAGATATGAGGAAAAATTGTTGGATTAAAACGCGGACACATCAAACATTAAATTAGTTATTGGAGTAATAAAATCCATCGTAAAATTATATCTGTCTTTCGATATAATGTATTATTTTATATGTTGTGTTTAATTATTCAAATAAATTAAACATTCAAAATTTATGAGGTCATTATATATATATATATATCATTCAAAATTTATGAGGTCATTATATATATATATATATATATATATATATATATTTGAGCGAAATAAATTAAATATACCTATCATTTGCAAGGTTCCAAGCTTCCTGCCTAAGTTCAAGAGGAGCTCCAAGTGTTGCTAGGTAATTGGATATGAACTTGTGAGGATGTTCTACATGGCAGATAAAACCCATCTCCTTCAGCAAATGTCTCTCCGTTCTAATTAAATCGTTCTTCAAGTCCGAGTATTTCTGTGATCATGGTAGAGAATAAGGTCAGCAATTATGATGACCCACAAGTAATGCATCAGAAAAACAAACTACGATTACATTATTTTATTTCTCCATGGCAGCATCTGGCAAAGTCATGTAAATGCCTAAAAAGATAATTGTGAAATGAGATACAGTCAATGCGAACCAAATCCCATTTAACAAAACAGAAACACCAACCTTGGACATCACATCAAGATGCTCTATCGGTAAACCCTCTCTTCTACACTCCATCCGGTGAAAAACCATAAGAATATACTTTGCTTCTCTAGGGCTCTCCTCGAGCATCGAAGCCAACCAAACACAGCTAGCTGCTACCCTCTACATAATCAAAATTAGGAACAGTGACACATCAATGGATATAATCCAAAACCTCATATATTCTTGCCATTGAAAAACACATAGCCATACCTTCACACTGAAGCGCGCAAAAGACTTTTTGCAGTAGAACCGGTGGAAAAGGACCTGCCCTGTGGCCATGACTGCTTGAGGTCTATCGGAGTCAAGAACTCGCAAACATAGTAATCAAAAATCGAGTTGTAGAATCAACCTAAAAAATAAATCAAACAGGAAAAGTAGAATTAAATCAGATAAAAAAGGATACAATCTGAGAAGAATGCCGCTCTCCTGAATTAGATCGCACCCGTAGATGCGTAACATTATCTCCGTGTCCTCTTGAATGTCATCTTTCCTCGAAGGAGAATTTTTCAGATCTTCATCAGTGAGGTAGAAGTTATCGATTGCAGTATTGATCATTACGAATGAATAGACGGATCTGACCAAACCAAATATCCTATTGCTGCTGAAACCAACAGGAAGAAAGGGGAAGAACTTTGCTCCAATCAAAAGGAAATCAATGCAGAAATGAAACCAGGTAGTTCTGTGGTGGCTGAATCAGGTAAGCGGCTGTCGGTAGCAGGATAGTACCGAGCAGTCGAGCCAACCCCTGTTTGCTATCAAGCGACCAAGCAAGAATACCGAGCAGTCGAGCCAACGCCGACTCGCCGAGAACAAAGAGACTGTATTGAATCATATAGAAGTAGAGATAAGAGAACGAACACAAACAAGAATCCCTAAGCTCTCGCAGCCAAGCCTTTCGCGATTTTGAGAGGAGAAGCCTCGAAAGAGGAAGAGGGGGCCGAATCCGAACGTTTTCGCGATAGACGCGGAAATTTGGTCCTCAGAGTAAAAAAAATTAAATTTCTATTTTTTTAGTATGGCCCTGCTCAGTTCGGCTCAAACACCTAAAAATTAAATCGTGCATCTCACCAAAACATCACATCATCATTTTGAAAAGCTAAACATCATCCGAGCACAAAGCACCTTCATTCAGCAATAGTTTAGGATTTTGGATTGTTTTCTTGAATCAGAAAAGCTTAAGGTTTTTTGTTCTTGTTCGCGAGTCGAAGTAAAGTAGTGAATTCTCTCTACCAAGATGTAATCTAAGTCCAGGCAGACGGAAACCAAAGAGATTCATGTGAGAATGGAGAGCGAAGAGCACAAGAAGAATGAAATCCAAGAGGGTTCATTTAGGTAATTTTTATTTTGGTAATTCTACTTTCATTGAAAAGACTATATTAAGTGGGTGTAGAAATTCATTCATATAGTATTTGAGTAACAAATCACTCAGGTATCTAGCTCGGACTTAATGTTTTTTTTTTGTTTTTGTCACTCAAGATTTAATGTTTTTTGAGTAACAAATCGATCGAAACGTCCTCTTCCTGCGAAGGGATTAGGGTTTTTTTCAAAGCTTGGTTTATGAATTCATTGTCATCACCTTCTTCTTCTGCGTCTTCTTTGTCATTGACGACTTCGACTGGAAGCAATTCGTTTGCAACGTCATCATTCGTCTTCTGCTTAGGCTCGTTATGGCTTCACTGACGCCTGCTTAGGTCTATTTCCTCAGTTGTTGTCCTTTGTTGTCTGCTTGTTCTTCAAGTTATCTGTGCATTTTTGGATTTGTCGACTTTTACTTAGATCTATTTCCTTGGTTGTTGTGTTTCGTTGTCTGCTTGTTCTTGGAGTTATTTGTCAATTCGTCCTTCAATAGTGAATGATATCTATTCTATCTTATGAACACAAACATTTTGTCATTGGTTGGTTTCATCAGTTTCTAAGATTGCATAAATGACATCAATTATTTATATTGAAATAAAACTGTGAGATTCTATTTAAGGAGTATCTTTTAAGAGAGTTGCCTCACTAATAATCCTCTAGTTGAGACCGAGTCAAACTATTTTGAGTGGATGCTCAGCTTTCGATACAACTACGAAATTTCATTGAATCTCATCAATTCAGTCATATTACTCATTGCAACTGTGTTAAAGATGCGACGAAGGAATTGGTGTTTGTGTTTTCTGGGAGAGAAAATATGTCTTGAACATTTGATGTATGTAAGGAATTCTATTGTGCTGAATAATATGATCTGTCACTTAACACACATCACATGCACTTTAAATATATGCATGAAGAATTGAACGCACTATTGCCCTCTAGCATATATTTTCGTTTTTAAAAGTCTTAAAGAGAGTAAATGACTATCATGAGTTTTCTAGTTGTCCTAAACTCTCAGTCTAAAGGTGTCAAATCACACATTTTATCTGACCCTAGATATACGACTTTGAGGGAAGCCTATAGTTTAATTTTTCGTATGATTTTGGGTTCTCGAGCCTCATTCATACAACAATCTAGTGCCTTTGCTAGTTCTAAAAATAAAGACATAAGTAAATCTCAGTTTCAAGACAATTATTGGAGTGAAACTCCAAATTCTTGAAATCAACAAATTCATAAAATCAAGGGTCAAAAGTAGTGTGCTATTACTGTCACTAACCTGGTCATACAAAAAGAACATATCAAAAGTTGCTCAAAAAGAATTAAAAGGGTTTTAAATCACAATCTACTCACATTGTCACTGCCACTGAGGCCTCTCCGAGTTAAACTCTCGATCTTTGCAGATGAATATACCAAATTCATCAAATTTGAGGAAGTATCCAAGGAATCTCCATCCATGACTGCTCTTGCCGAGTTAGGTAAGATTCATACCTATCTTCTTTCTTTTTCCGTACAAGGAATCATTGCTTCTATTGTTACAGTTCTCATGACAGGTAATCCATAACACTTTTCTACCTTTCATAAACACCTATGTTCTATTACCTTAGCAGATGAATCCACCTTCAGTGTTCTCAGTTCTGTCAACATCAATATTACACACATATTGCCTCGAACTTCTATTTTTAATTTACGTCATTTTGCTTTTAATCTTATTCCTGCTAACAAAATTACACGTGATTTTAATTATTATATCTTATTATTTCCCGATGATTGTCAATTTTAGGACCTTATGACAGAAGATTTTTATTAAAGGGCGAGAATCAAGGAGATTATATATTATGGATAATGAAGTTCTTTGACCAGCAACCCGTTCCAATACCTTATCTTATTTTGAGATTTATTATCTATTAAGACACCCATTTTTATCAATGTTGAAAGAATTGTACCTCCTGTTTCAACAATTATTATCTTTAGCTTGTGAGTTGTGTCAATTTGTCAAATACCATCGTTTGTATTTTGTTCCTAGAGTTATTAAAAGAGTCATTCATAGTTTTGAGTTGCATCATTTTGATGTGTGGAGACATTGTCCCATTTTGTCTAATTAATTTTGATTCTTTGTCATTTTTGTGGATGATTTATCTCGTACGACTAGACTTTACTTTATGAAATCCCGTATTAATATATTATCACATTTTCAATCCTTTTGCGCCAAAGTTAAATCTTAATTCAATATTTCAGTTAAGATTCTGAGAAGCGATAATGTCAAATAATATTTTTTTACACCCTGCAGAAGTACATGGCTTAAAAAGAGATGCTTCACCATTCATCGTGTGTCGATTACCCATCACAAACTGGAGTAGTTGAAAGGAAAAATATACATCTTCTTGAGACAACTAGAACTCTTTTGTTTCAAATAAATGCGCCTAAACAATTCCGGGCTAATACAAATTCTATTGTATGTTTTTTGATCTATCGGATGTCTTCTACTGTTTTACAGAATCAAACACCCTTTCAAGTTTTATTTTCAACCAACTCACTTCTTTAATTGAACTACATATGTTTCGGTGTACTTGCTTTTATCTGTGGTACTTGCCCACAAGTGTTCAAACTTGATCCCAAGTCATTAATGTTTGTAATATATTCTCGTCTGAAAAAAATTGTATTTATGTTTTTCCCCTCTTAAATAGATTATTCTGTTGAAGTCACATTTCATGAACAAATCTCATTCTTTAGCGACTCATCAGTGTCCAAATCTTCACCATATTCCGATGAGTTGTTAACTCATCACATCATAAGCTTAGATTCTGATCTAGCTCCATCTCCAATGCGTCAATCCGAACCACCTATCACTAATATTTACTAGAGAAAACCTCGCTCCCCTAATCCTAGTGTGGCATCAATATCTTCCTCAATGGATCCCCCTCCTAGTGATCTTGATTTAATAATCGCTCTTTGAAGAGTTAAACATTAATGCACCTATCCCATTTACTCCTGTGCTGAATATAATTAGTTATCTTCACTTCGTGCTTGATTGCTGCTTCTCTTAATTTTATTGAGCATAGCCCATAAGTTTATATGACTTATGGGACCGAGTCATGGGACCGAGTACTTGTTGTTTCGGTAGCTAAGTTATGGGCTATGCTCCAACCATGCTCGAAGGTGCAGAAAGGATTCTACACGTCCAACTTTACAGGGACCAATTATTCATTGCGGTCAAGAACAAATTACCATTACTTGGGCATGTTGTTTACAAAAAGATCTTAATTTATCAGAATGAAATGAAAATATGACACTCAATAGGACACAAAAAAAGGATTTATGTTGCCGACTCCACTTGGTGGGATAAAGGCTCGTCGTCGTTTTCAGCATTGTTGTAATGTGATAGAATTGAGCTTTTAACATTCGTTTTAACTTGGCATGTCTATTACGTTATGGTTTTTAAATTATGAATTCCAGCGAATTAAAGTGTTTGAGGATAACTTCAAATCAACAATTGCATTTTTATTTTCTCATGGATAGTCATAAATTGTAAAATTTATCTATTAACTTAAAAAGAAATTGCCAATTGCTTCAGTTTTGATGACATCATAACAAGCAGCTCTAACTTTCCATCAACCTTGAAGTGAAGGTTTTCGTTATCTCTTGCTTTTGAACTATTTAGCTTCTCTTCATGTTGATGGAGTTTTTCTACAACAACTGATATGTGGCGGACCAATTGTTATTGGCGCTGGTGGTGCTAACTTATCAATTTTGCTTTGTTGCACCAAACAGCAAATGATTGTAATAGCAGAATGGTACCAACTTGTGGCATGCTTTCAACCTTAACTTTTAATAAACTGTTCAAACCAATTTCATGTGTTGGATGAGCTTTTTGAAATCATTTATGGTTCATTAAGGAGATCAAAGTTTTTCTGGTTTCCATTTCGCACATTTATATGTGCATGTACTAGGGTGCTCTCAACATTCACATTCATGGGCATGTCTGCTTGGCTAGAACTACAACCCAGTTGATGTTGTTCAAATTATCATAACATATTTAAACATATCATATATTTAAAACATAAAAATAAATTAAAACATAAACAAATAATAAAATAAAGTTGAAAACAAATTATAATATATTTTTTTACACTAATTTTGAAGAATATGAAATGTAAAAAAAATAGTAAGGCTTGATGGTATTGTAATAGAAGTGTGATAATATTCAAGAGCCCAAAGAATTTATTGGCTTAGTAAAATTTTTAATATTATTTTAAAAACTAAAAAGATGTTTGGTGAATAGAGAAATAGTCTATTAAATCTTATTTGGGATGCATGAGAGGGTGTAAATTATAGAAATATTAAGTTAATGTGTCATCATACATTGAAGTTATGAGAGGGTAATTGAACATAGGTTGTTACCTGATACAAAAATTTATCAAAATCAGTTTGAATTCATGTCGGACAAGCCTACCATGAAAGCTATACATTTAATTGAGAGTTGATAAAAAAATATTAAGGAGAACCTAAGTATGAATTCTGTTGATTTAAAAAAAGCTTATGATAAAATTCTAAGAGTGCTTTGCATAGTTCTAAAAAAGAAATATGTAAAAATTACTTATATTTAAGTCATTAAAATATGTATACTATAGTTATTACTTATATTGGAACACAAAAATGANTTGTACTATTTTTGAAACATATATAACATTAAAACTTTTACTAATAAATCATCCAATAACTATATTTAATATTAAATCTTTAGTATACATTTCAACTAAATGCTTGTCCTTCCTATTTTAGAATCTCAAAAAACAACCGAATTTTCCATTAGGAATTCAAATGTCATGTCATTAACATCAACCATCAAACATTCATTCTAAATTAATATAAAACACTCAACACATGATATGTAAAACATTAAATAAAGCTGCATAACCTCTCTAGTACATAACCTACAATATAAATGTGGTATGAATACAAAACACATGAAATATCGGGGCAGGGAAAGTTTAGGGTTATCAAGATGATTTTATATTCATTAAACTTAATATAAAATAAATATAATATCAAAATGAATTGATGGGATATATATCATGCTCAAGTGCCAAATAAAAACCATTATAACAAAATTTAGGTTTGGATTTTTCCCTTTTCTGTGACACTTCTCTTTTTTTCTGCAACTCTAAATGGGAAAAAAAGGCAGCGGGCTGAGTTAATACAAAGTTACAAAGTGCGTGAGAGCAAATACAGAATACAACTGAAATTGCAAAAAGAAAAAAAGAGTGTGATATGAGTGGTATGTATGTAAATCTTCCAAAAAAAAGGGGAGACTTCACATTCATCCCGCACAATAATCATGTATTTACATATCTAATACCTAAAGTTTGATGTTTACACAGCTACATTTATAACACCTTGTCATAAATTTAGGCATATAATGCATTTTACTTTTAAAAAAATAGTGATGTTTTTTAATCCCAAAACATCCTTTGGGTCATGCCAAGGGATAGAGCGTTCAACGGATGAGAGGAATAGAGAAAAAAAAAATTAGAGAGAGTGCACAACAGTAGAGTTTCTCTTGGAATAGATTCATTAGCCTTTCTTAAAGAAATGACCTCTCAATGTATAGCTCGTAGAGAAAGCCTGGTAAATAACATGTTTGTCTCTGATTAAATAGGAACGTTACATGTGATTTATTAACCATTACACGTTTACCTATTTGTAACTGATTTTTGGATCTTTTGGTCTTGATCACCATCGTTCGCACCGCTTCGTATTCAAAATTATTGTTGGCACCGCTTTGCATTTGTAACTGTACAACCTAGTCAGTTGATCGTCATTCGGTAGGCTGAAATTCCCTCGGTTGGTCGAGAGCTCTTTGAACAGCTTTCCTGAGTGAACCCATTGTGGAGACCTTCTTATCCTTAATGAAGATTTATTCCAACAGGCAGATTAGAAGGAAGGAAAAATTTCAATGGCCCATAATCGGTTGAGGAAGTCAGTTTCATATGTTCATTCCCCAATGCAGATGCAAAGTGTTAGTACCATTTTAATTTCCTTCAGTTGGCCCATTATCCGACTGAACGAAGTGATCCTCGATGGCTCGGCCTTTTACTATTATGATGTGGTCATTTGGTATTTTCTTTGTGTGATCCGTTGAATTTTCTCGAAATTCGTGTGATCAGATTTTCGATGTGTAGATGTGTTCTTTTTTATGTTATGTTTTAAGAATTGAATGGAATACATATAAATATGAAAGTTTCAGTGTTAGCCATGTAAATACATAAGAACTGTGTGGTATGTATGGCATTGCCCCAGAAAAAAAAGGCTCCAGTAATCTTGCTGAATAGAAGACATGTAAAACAAGAGAGTTCACAACATGGATTTAATATGAAATTAAAAAAAACTACAATAGTATGAATATTTATACATAAACATAATATGAAATTAAAAAAAACTACAACAGTATGAATATTTATACATAAACATAATATTATGGAGCAACTCACCTACAGCACAAGCAGGAGTAAAACTAGCTAAAAATTCCTAATGATTAATTATCTCTACCACTCTTCTAAGGTATATAATTTGTGAATTTTGATGCGGTAAACATAGATATTTGTACCTTTATAGCTGCCAAATTCTAATAATACAGAAGCCTTCAAGTGGAGCAAAACTTCAACTTCAGGAGTATGTACTATGATGCCTGTGACGATCCTTGTCTCTGGAGGAGTGCGAACTGTGATACTCACTTCTATCTGATTAGAAGGAAGGAAAAATTCAAATTATATAAAAATAAAATCAGTAAATTCTTAAAGATAATATATAAATTGCTTAAATAACCAAAATAGTCCCAGGATTTCTTTTTAGGTATTTACTTTATTCGAGCATTTCTCAACTTAACAAATCTTAAACAATTTTGTTCTACTGTCAACTGGAGTTTTCTAGAGAAAAATTAATTGAGGAGAGCTTTTCATGAGGGCCTTGTAAAGTTTTAAACATCAATCCCACTTAGCTTCAGTTAGTGAGATTGACCCTAAAAAATCTAAAATACTAATGATGAATCTGACAGTATAGTCAAGTTGGTTCAAATTTGATGAATTAAGGGGCAAAATTGAACACCTAAAAAATTTTGAGACTAAAATGAACACATTTAAAAATCTAAGAACCGTTTTGATCATTTGCTCCATAAATTCAACCAGAATATAAACAGGGCATACCGCGGGACGAATGATGCCTTGGTTTATCTGAATTCCCTGCAATTAAGAAGAGAAACAATAAGCAACATAAGCTACAGACCACAACATATTGTCATGAAAATAAAATAAGGGAAATTTACATACACACCACACAATTCGTATGTACCTGTATATCTAACACCCAAAAAGCTTGATATTTACACCTACAACACCTTGGTGTTATACACCAATGCATGAAAAGGTGTATTCCACTTTTAAAAAAAATATTGACCGTGATATTTTTAATGTGATGTTAAAAATTTGAGCAATATGTATGTAAATATCAATGTTCAGGAGTTAGATATCTAAATAAATACATTAGAATTTTGCGGTATGTATGTAAATGCCCCAATAAAAAAAATGACACACCTGAGCTTTTGTCTTTAGAGCGATGACTCCTCTCCTTCTCCCGGTCCGAGTCCCTGCCCCTACTCTCACGATCTGAGTCCCTACCCCTGCTGTCACGATCCCGTTCTCTCGCTCTCAACCTTTCTCGATCTCTTTCACGATTCTTCTCCCCATTACGATCCGATTTAAGCTCACTCCTTAAATTTTCAGTCTCCTCCTCTTTAGTATCAGGCATTGTTTTACCATCCTCATCGCTCTTCTTGGATTCTTTCAACTTATCTAGAGCTGCTTTTATTATTGAATCTTTAAAGCAGCTACCATCCTGACTATTTAATGACTTAGGAGGGCTAGAGTCATTAGCATTACCGTTGACAGAGTTTTCCTAAACAGAAGAACATCAAGCAATGTGCAGTGCAATAAAGTTATTTTAAAAATAAATAAATAAATAATAGCTGAGAAAGGTGCATTTACATGCATACCACCCCTTTTTTATGTATGCACATATCTAACACCTAAACTTTGATTTTTACATTCATACCACCACAATCTTTTATATCACAGCAAAAATACTACTAATTTTAATTTTGAAAAGAATACATCTTTTCAAGAATGGGTAGGGTGGAAATATGTAAAACTTGAAGTTCAGGTGTTAGATATGTAGATACATAAAAATCGGGTGGTATGCATGTAAATCTTCCTAAAAAATAAAAAATTTAGGAGAAAATTAGTGTAATAGAATTTATCACCTTGGAAACATGAGATTGTGAGTTTGGCACTCGGCTAATTGATGTAAAAGAATCGATATCTTTATACACTGGGACATATTTTGCCTTGGGGAGACTGTAGAGATGAGCGAGCACTCTACAAACTTCCTGAATTCCAGATTGATCGGCATCGAATACAAGCCACCAAGGTGGATTTTCCGGGAGAGGAACCTGGAACCTACGTGCTGCAGCGTATACTACCCCGCAAGCTACGACTTCACTCTTAAAGCGAACGCACAAAGTTGTTCTCAAACTATGAAGAAAATAAAGAAAAACATTAATAACTGAGGTATAATTAGTCTCAATTAAAATAAAAATAGAGTTGTTATCAGCATGCTTCCTTGATTCAAACATTTGATGAGGGAGAGAGAGATGTCTAAATCACATTGACCTAAAATTTGTACTGGAGAGAAGAGATTGACAATTCTTATCACATTTAATCAAGATAATATTAACGTCTAAATTATAATATAATATAATTTGATTAATACTAAAATAGAAATGCACTAAATAATTTTAGTCCAATCAAAATCAATTTTAAAAAAACCAAATCATGAACTCAAACTATTTTGAATTACTTTTGGACTTAAGATGTTCTCAATAAAAATTTGATACAACTCAAAATTAATTACATTTCAAGTACTTTGTCAAGCAAGAGCATTTTATATTTATTCTTATGTTGTATGTTAATTTTGAGAAGTTTGATGATAAGTGATTCCACCCATTTAAGACCTTACCCATTAGGGCTTTCGGAGGCTACGCTCCACGTAGTTACAGTCAACCCAGCCCGCTTGACAGCTCTATTCCAAAGCTAAATATATTCCAAAATAATTTGAGCTTTAAATTATATAAAAAGATAATTCAAGCTAATAAATTCAACAATCTTAATAAGGATAAGATCAACCCCAAAAATAACCGAGAAATTAATTTGTGTTGAACCAAAAATAGCCATCACACTTTTTTTCATAAAAATAAAATAAACTATGTTATACCTTTTAAACCTCTTCGAGAAACAAAATTATGGCATGCAAAAAAAAAATGGATTAACACAAAAATTGACAACTTAAGGTATTTAATTTCAATATATCATGGAAACTTCATAAATTAAATATTGAGAAAAAAACAGTTGACCGAGTACGCAAGATCCAACCAAGGCCGGGGGGCATAAACTGCATAGGTATCATACAAGTATACTTTCTAATAAGGTTTCAACATGGAGGAAGAAGTTTGCAAGTATTTTGATCTGGATGACAAGCAAGTCACATTATGATAACTGAACAAATTTTCAAAGGAAAATTGAAAAGGCATCATGCATTCTCTCAAAATATATAAATGAGATGAATCTCATTTGTCATCCACATAAGCCAAGCCAGCTTTTGATGATTTCATTGAGCAAATAATTAAAAGTACAAAAGACCATATTTTTACATATTCACTGTTTCAAGAAGCATCTATTGGTCGATCATTGCCCCATTGAAACTATTAAGAATATGCTAAATCAACAGGGACCAATTCGCTTCCCTTGAAACATGTAGAAGTACTTTAAAATTTGGTACTTAAAACCTTTATGTAGTGTCAACGTTGATGGGTGAACTCTTCACAGATTCTGAGGCATTAAGCTCAGAATAAAATGAACTCCTAGTTCTCTTAAGTAATCAGAGGAGCCATCTTTTAGATAACGTGGTCATCCTAGGAGTATCGGGTTGATGCTCCCAGCAATTCAGTACATGTTATATAATAGGCTTGCACACAAACCGAGCGTTCCACAAGCTACATGCAGCTAGGTTTGATAAGAGCTCGTTTATATTTATTTGATTAAATTGCCAAACAAGCTTGACCACTTCTATGAATACTATATAGTTAAATAAACAAGCTTGAACAGGTCCTTGTTTGGCTCGTTTATGTTCATGAACAATATCATGAAAAGCTCCCCAAGCACGCTTGATTGAAGCTTGAATAAATGCTCGTGAACAATCTCGATTAAAGCTCAATTTAGCGCTCATTAGTGAGATCATTTAATGGTAGTGAAAGCTTGAGTGAAGCTAGACTTAAGGAAAATTTATTTGATAAATTTTTACTTATAATTTTTATAAAGTTTCATATAGTCATATTAAAATTAATCTTTAATTATATGATCAAGTTCGTTCACTAGTTTGTCGTTTAAAACATAAAAGCTCATTTTTATGGAGCTCAACAAACTCCTTGTTTGTAAGCTTGTTAAGGCTAGATAAGAAGCTTGTTTAACCAAATGAGCTTTATAAGATTGAAAAAGATAATTTGGTTAGATAACAAGTAACTTGATTAATATTGTGAATATTATCATTTAAAACTCATGAACTAGTTCGATAGTAGGCCCGGTTAAGGCTTGTTTGTCTTATTAAACGAGCGGCTCCTTATAAGCTCAATGAACCCTAAAAGAATCGACCTCAAATTGAGCTTAAGCTCAAACATCATTTTTAAAATTAAGCCAAGCTAGAACACTGTTCTTGAAACTCGAATCGAGCGCAAGTCAAGCTTGAACAAGATTCAGACTAACGAGCTCGAGCTTAAGCTCGATTCATCTGCAGCCCAGTATTTAATCATTGGATATATTACCATCATCAACAACACCATTAGGCTTATGAGTTATGACAACTATTAGGGTGGGTTATCATGAATCCTTCTCATCTATCTTTTCTATTGAGTGTTACATGAGGTGTTAACTCCATTTGATCAAAAATAGCTACTACCATTGGTCTATGTTATTCATTGCTAATTCTTTCACATTATGTTTGTTAATCTTGTTGGTGCATCTTTGTAGACTCATTTCAATCTATCGTTCCTAATATCTCCTTATCTTCTAAGGATATTATCAAAAATTAAATTTTACAACTAAATACTCATATCATATACTCGATCTTTCATCTGCTAATCCTAAAATCCTAATAGTCTAAAAATAAATTTCATTATATCAAATTCACAGTTATTTCAAAAGAGACCTCATAAATCAAGACTAAATCATATACAAATAGCATATAATATGGTACCAAGCTTCTAACATTTTGTGCCAACATCTTTACAACGAACACTTAAAACTAATGACTAATATTATCATTGACATAATCTTATTATGATTGAAATATCTTTTGTCACACCACAACTACACATTTTAATCACGGATCCCTCATATATAGATCAATAACCTCACTGTACTTATGCCATATGATTTGTCTAAAATACTCATCAATAAATTCTTATAATAATTGATCATAAGCTTTTTCCAAGTCTAATTAAAAAAAGAACATATTTAATTTTATGTGTTGTTAACTTAAATGGCTGAACATATAGATTGTTGGCATGATAATTTTTCATATCATTAAAACAAACTAACTCTTAAAAGCCGATGTAATTTGTACGAGCTTTCCATCACCCTCTCGAACAAAAGGGGCACATTTTTTCTCTCTGTAAATAAATTACAAAATTTGCGAGATTCTAGTAGCTATTTCAAGTGAATCTTCTAATATAAATTATGCATGATTAAATGATCAGATGCACAAGGGCCAATATTATGTGAGCAAACAAAAAAATAAATGGAACAAAAAAATTGCATGTTGCCTTGAAAATCTAAATTTGGTAAAAATTGAGCTAATCCCAAATAGGGATCCCTCTACTGTGACAGAGTATGACAGTAAATTTAGTAGATGAATAATTCGTTTTGAAAATTCATACTTCATTTTTTCCTTTACCGTAGGCCTACATAAGGATTCCATCAAGAAGAAACAGTTTAAATGAAGGAACTCAGCCAATAAATAGAGAAAGAAAAAAAAAAACTATAACAGCTAGTAGAATTTGACCTAGGTTGACCAAGATGCTTGATATTGAATACTAAATAGTTTGAATGCATGTATGAATGTGTTCTATCAGCTCAGCTAAATAGACCAACTCAAGTAATCGGTCTTAATTCTACCAATCAACTTAAATCCTGGTAAGAGCTTATCCAATGTTCAAAACCCAGATTCGAAATTTCACCTTTTCATGAGTGAAAATTAAATTTAAAATCACAATTTAAATATAAAATTGGAAATCTAATGTACAATTCAAAATGAGGATTTCAGACTAGTCAGATTCTAAACTCAACTCTCAAAACCAAATTTGGCTTTTGTGTAAGAGCCTTGAAAAATATATAAATCCAAAACTAAAAGCTGTTTTAATTTGATTGGATTTTCCCAAAAAGCTAAAGAAGCAACAAATATATTTTTTTTGCTAAATATAAACTAAAAACTGAATTGGTCGTTAGTAAAAAAAAAATTGAAGCAACCAAATACTAGAATTTCATTTGATTCACACGCTCAACCAAGTTTAGGCACTTGAATTTCAATTGAATTACAAAGTATCTAATTGGGCATAAAGCAAACTGATAAAATTTTGCTTATTTCGTTTCACCAAGTTTATACACTTCTTACGACGAGATTGAACCAATGATTCAAACATAAAACCTTGAATCAAGTCATTTCACAACTAGACCAATAAAATCAAATCATGTTTTTGGTACAATTATGCCATCATTGAGTAAAAGAGAATACATGTAATTGGCAATAGATCAAATGCATGAATGTATGTATGCATGTATTTTAATTAGATTGATAAAAGAGATCAACATGTTGGATTGGTTAAGAGTGTGTATTCTATCAGCTCAGCTAAATAAACCAACTAAATGAATCGGTTTCAATTCTACCAATCAATGTACAGCACAACTGAAATCCAGACAAGAGCTAAACCAATTTTCAATTTGATTAGGCCAAAACAAAATTTTTAAAAACCTAGGTTCGAGATTTCATCATTTCATGTGTGAAAATTAAATTAAAAATCAAAATTTAAATATAAAATTGGAAATCTAATCTAAATATAAAATTGGAAATCTAATCTACAATTCAAAATGAGGATTTCAGAGACTCAGATTCTAAACTCAACTCTCAAAACCAAATTTGGCTTTTGAATAAGAGCCTTGATAAATAAACAAATCCAAAACTATAATCTATTTTCATTTGATTGGATTTTCCCAAAAAGCTCAGAAAACAACAAAACTATTTTTGATTTCAAATCTAAACTAAAAACTGAATTGGACATTAGTGAAGAAAAATTGAATGAAACAAATACTATAATTTCATTTGATTCACACACTCAACACAATAACAATGATATACATCAAATCAAGATCAGCTTGAAATCTACCCTGCAACCTCAAAGCAAGGCAACCGTTTTGTATGATAAAATTGAGATTTTGGTAATCATTATTTCTTAATTAGGTCGATGAAGGATCTAATTAGGTATAAAGTAGACAGGTAAAATTTTGTTTATTTTGTTTCACCAAGTATTTACACTTATTACCATGAGACTTAACCAATGATTCAAGCATAAAACATTGAATCAAGTCATTTCATAGATAGATCATAAAATCAAATCAAGTTTTTGGTAGAATTATGTCCTAATTCGAGTAAAAATAATAAATAAATATAATTGACAATAAATGGGTAAATGAAAGAAGTTTGGGGTCAATTTAGGAATTCTCAATTTTCATTAAAAAAAAAAACCAAAAACTAAGGGTTTAAGATCAATTTTATTTTATTTTTTTCGTTTATTTTTAACAACGTGTCTATTTAATTTTTTTTTTACATATTTTTAATTTCTGTTTCTAAAACAAATAAATATGTTCTTGAAAACACTAAAAATAACATTTAGGTGTCTTGAATTCCAAAAACAGTCATATCTTAAACAAATGTACTAATAAACTAATAAGAATAAAAATTAAAATTAAAATTAAAATTGATCCCAAATGACCCCTAAATTTCTTCTTCTTTTTTCAATGTGAGATCCCTCAAGTACTGCAAAACTGAAAAATTAAACTTACCAAGTTCATCAATTGCTAAAAAGCATCAATGAGATCACTGAAAGACAAGATAGCTACCATAAGCAAATATAAAAAGCAGAGTGCAGGGGGGCGGCACCTCCTAAATTGTCCAATTTCAAATCCAGATTCATGAAGTTTATAATGATATACTTAAAAACACTCCAAACCAATTTCAAACTTATATCAGCTTATCATTTTAAACAACAAAACAGTTTAATGCCTAAGGTTCGTATCTTCTCCTATCTGACTTGAATAGCCTTACTTAACAATGATCCAACGTGAAGGTGCATAAGGCTTATGATTGATAAGTAACAAAGACAAGGGATTAAGATTTCTATGGAATGACAAAAGAAAATTAACCTTCCGTTACTTCTATGCCTTAAACACTAAATTAATTCATTGTTTTGGTCACGAGAAGAATACAGTAGCTAGAATAACAATATGCCAAATAGAAAGACAGATTAGCAATAAGACAGCCATTGAATGGTTTTGCGACTATATGGGGAGGAAAGTGAAACTGAAATGGAAGCCAATTTAAGCATAAAAAAGGGCACAAATTCACCCCCTTTGGAAGTTTTTCTTATCATTGTAGAGTGCATGGAGTCATTTATGATATATCTAAATAATATTACTATCCCAAAAGAATACCACCTAGGGGGATTAATTCAAGTTGATGGGTCAAGTTGAGATGAAACCCCATGTAGACCTGACCCGAAACCCATTTACTATGTGGGACAAAATATTTGACCCAAACGAACTTAACCAAACCTACCTGCCTAACAATTTAATTATATCAATCGTGTAATTTTTTAGATCAACGTAACTCAATTAACCTAAATATGATACATTTAATACAATTAATCTGACTTCAATTTGTCAAACCTGAACCCACATATTAATTGGGTCAATTTCTGGTTGATTTCATTTATTTGAGTTAACTCAAACCCAACTTAAACAAAAATCAAGCACAGTTTAGAGACACAAACCCACCCAGAATAATATTCAAGTTAACTCAAACCCATATTTTTCAAGTCATATTCATGTCAAGTTGTCCATAAGTCATTTATTAACACCACTAATAACACCGTGACTAATAAGAATGCCATCTTAAAGAGATAAATACAAATTATTAATGTTTCTTAATTAAGTAGGAGATTAGCCTCCAGCCAAATTTGTTTGGACAAATTTGGAATAGGCTAATGAAAATTTAGAAAATAATTTTTATCCAATTTAGACGAGATAAATTTAAGTGATTTTAATGGAATAAGATTGACTAGCTTTTGGTGAAGTGTAAGCATAGATAGGTTTAACTGAGGAGAGTTTTCAGAATGAACATATTGAAATCTAAAACTTATACATTTGAATTAGAGATTATATATGTATATACATATATA
>NEWO01000031.1:232929-253247 GCA_003013225.1 Phalaenopsis aphrodite
ATACATTTAAATCTGAAACTTATAAATTTGATTTAGGTATTAGTTTCAGATTTTCAATGCATATACATATATAATACCTAATTCAAATGTAAAAGTTTCATATTTTTTTAAATTCCAATACATGAATATACATACATACATACATACATATCTATACCTATATCTATATCTATATATCTACATATCTATATCAATATCTATATATCTATATATCTATATCTATATCTATATCTATATCTATATATCTACATATCTATATCAATATCTATATATCTATATATCTATATCTATATCTATATATATATATATATATATATATATATATATCTATATATATCTATATATCTATATTTAAATATATGATTATATAATTCAAATATATAAATTCAAATATATAGATATATAGATATATAGATATAGATATATAGATATATAGATATATAGATATATAGATATATAGATATATAGATATAGATATAGATATAGATATAGATATGTATGTATGTATGTATGTATGTATATTCATGTATTGGAATTTAAAAAAATATGGAACTTTTACATTTGAATTAGGTATTATATATGTATATGCATTGAAAATCTGAAACTAATACCTAAATCAAATTTATAAGTTTCAGATTTAAATGTATATACATATATAATATCTAATTGAAATGTATAAGTTTTAGATTTCAATATGTTCATTCTGAAAACTCTCCTCAGTTAAACCTATCGATATAGATATATTGATATAGACATAGATATGTATGTATGTATGTATGCATGTATATTAATGTATTGGAATTTAAAAAAATATGGATTATATAATTCAAATATATAGATATATAGATATATATATATATATATAGATATATAGATATATAGATATACAAATATATATATATATATATAGATATATAGATATATAGAGATATATATATAATTCAAATATATAAATTCAAGATTTTAATGAATATGCATATATATTACCTAATTCAAATGCATAAGTTTCAGATTTTCAATATATTTACATAAATAATACGTAATTTGAATATATATACTCAGATTTTTCAATATATTTACATTTCTAATACCTAAATTTAAATATTAAATTATAGATTTCTTAGCCACTTAGGTATTTATATATCTAGCACCTAATTTCAAATATTAAGTTGTAAATTAATCAAATCATTATCTAAACTTTAGAATAAATATGTAGACTATGAATTCTAATGTATTAACATATATAACACCTAAATCTAACTGTATATGTGCAAAATTTATAATCTTTTATATGATTACACTTATATAACACCTAAATCTAAGTGTATATGTGCAGATTTTTGTAACCCTTTATATGCTTAAATGTTTAGTACTTGAACTAATATGCCGAATTTCAAATTTTACAAGTTTTCATTTCATTTATATATCTAATATTTCAACACATGTATTAAGTTACAATTTTTTTGAATTTTCATTACAGTTGCGTGTTGAACACTTGAACTCATATGTCGAATTTCAATTTTAACAAGTTTTCATTGCATTTTCATATCTAACATTTAAACTCATACATTAAGTTATAAATTTTCTGATTTTTGTTGCATTTATATGCCTAACATTTAAATTCAAATGCTAAAATCTCAGATTTTACAAGTTTTAATTGCATATACATTTCTAACAGTTAAATTCATGTATTAAGTTACAAGTTTTCCGAATTTTATTGTATTTCATTGTCCGACGCATGAAGTGATATGCTAAACTCTCAGATTTTACAAGTTTACATTATGATTTACACATATGACACTCAAACTCACATGTCAAGTTAACTTTTTTTAATTAAATTTTATATATACACTTATATGTTTAACATTTAAAATTAATATGAACTTGTAGATTTTCTAAATTCTTATGTACTTATACATTCAACACTAACACATTAAAATGAATATACAGATTCACTAATTCTTAAGATATTTACATGAATATATGATTCACCAATTCTTAAGATATTTGCATATATAGCACTTATATACAGGATTTTTCAATTCTTAATATACTAACATATATAACACCTAATCTAAACTAAATATGTGCAGATTCTCTCAATTTATTATATAGTTACATGTATATCACCTAAACTATAATATATGTGTAAATTTTCTCAATTTTTATGTATTTACATATATAACACCTAAATTTCAAATATATATGTGTAGATTTTCTCATTCCTTATATATTTATATGTATGATATTTAATTTCAAATATATATTTAATGAATACCAAATTTCAAATATAGTTTTATTGTTTTTTTTGTTCTTTTGTGATGATATGTATAATACCGAATTTCAAATAAAGTTTTACTATTTTTCTTGATCCTTATGAGTTTACATGTATATTTAAATTTCAAATGTAAGTTTATCATTTTTTATCATTAGGCATTTACATGTATAATACCTAAATTCAAATGTATTAATCGATTATTTTTATTTTATAAGTTTGCATGTATAATATCTAAATATAAAACTCTATATTATCAATTCCAATGTATGTGTGTATGTGTGTCACATCTAATTTGAATATATGTACGCAGATTTTTTTATGTATTTACATATATAGCACATAAGCTAAAGAAAATGAGCATACATAATTTATATTTTCTAATATATTAGCATATATGATACCTAAACTTCAGAATAAGTATACAGATTTTCAAAACATAATGTATTTACATGCATAACATTATGTCTTCAGGCCCTCACCCATTCATGAAAATTTGTAATTTAGCATGTGAGAATCACAATTTATAGAGTGAGTATATCTCATACCAATTTGACCTATACAAATTTATTTTCTATACATGCATCATCAAATTATTATAAACAATCATGAAAATCAAACTTTGAAATACTGGAAAACATAATCTCAATTTTAATCAATATTTTTTAAGATATTTTATTTCTTAAGAAGTAATTAGTTATAGGGGTTTTCCCTTATAGGAAGTTAGTAACCTGATTAATCTAAAACATTTTTAGTCTTCGGATTAGATATGAGGAAAAATTGTTGGATTAAAACGCGAACACATCAAACATTAAATTAGTTATTGGAGTAATAAAATCCATCGTAAAACTATATCTCTGCCTTTCAATATAATATATTATTTTATATGTTGTGTTCAATTATTCAAATAAATTAAACATTCAAAATTTATGAGGTCATTATATATATATATATATATATATATATATATATTTGAGCGAAATAAATTAAATATACCTATCATTTGCAAGGTTCCAAGCTTCCTGCCTAAGTTCAAGAGGAGCTCCAAGTGTTGCTAGGTAATTGGATATGAACTTGTGAGGATGTTCTACATGGCAGATAAAACCCATCTCCTTCAGCAAATGTCTCTCCGTTCTAATTAAATCGTTCATCAAGTCCGAGTATTTCTGTGATCATGGTAGAGAACAAGATCAGCAATTATAACGACACACAAGTAATGCATCAGAAAAACAAACTACGATTACATTATTTTATTTCTCCATGGCAGCATCTGGCAAAGTCATGTAAATGCCTAAAAAGATAATTGTGAAATGAGATACAGTCAATGCGAACCAAATCCCATTTAACAAAACAGAAACACCAACCTTGGACATCACATCAAGATGCTCTATCGATAAACCCTCTCTTCTACACTCCATCCGGTGAAAGACCATAAGAATATACTTTGCTTTTCTAGGGCTCTCCTCGAGCTTCGAAGCCAACCAAACACAGCTAGCTGCTACCCTCTACATAATCAAAATTAGGAACAGTGACACATCAATGGATAGAATCCAAAACCTCATATATTCTTTCCATTGAAAAACACATAGCCATACCTTCACACTGAAGCGCGCAAAAGACTTTTTGCAGTAGAACCGGTGGAAAAGGACCTGCCCTGTGGCCATGACTGCTTGAGGTCTATCGGAGTCAAGAACTCGCAAACATAGTAATCAAATATCGAGTTGTAGAATCAACCTAAAAAATAAATCAAACAGGAAAAGTAGAATTAAATCAGATAAAAAAGGATACAATCTGAGAAGAATGCCGCTCTCCTGAATGAGATCGCACCCGAAGATGCGTAACATTATCTCCGTGTCCTCTTGAATGTCATCTTTCCTCGAAGGAGAATTTTTCAGATCTTCATCAGTGAGGTAGAAGTTATCGATTGCAGTATAGATCATTACGAAAGAATAGACGGATCTGACCAAACCAAATATCCTATTGCTGCTGAAACCAACAGGAAGAAAGGGGAAGAACTTTGCTCCAATCAAAAGGAAATCAATGAAGAAATGAAACCAGGTAGTTCTGTGGTGGCTGAATCAGGTAAGCGGCTGTTGATAGAAAGATAATACCGAGTAGTCGAGCCAACCCCTGTTTGGTATCAAGCGACCAAGCAAGAAAACCGAGCAGTCGAGCCAACGCCGACTCGCCGAGAACAAAGAGACTGTATTGAATACATATAGAAGTAGAGATAAGAGAACGAACACAAACAACAAACCCTAAGCTCTCGCCGCAGCAATCCTTTCGCGATTTTGAGAGGAGAAGCCTCGAAAGTGGAAAGAGGGGGCCGAAACCGAACGTTTTCAGCGCAGGCTTGCGTAGACGCGGAAATTTGGGCCTCAGAGTAAAAAAAATTAAATTTCTATATTTTTTTGTATGACCCTCCGCAGTCTGGCTGAAACGAGGGATTATTGCTGCGGACGGTGTTCGATTTTGGTCGTAGATCACGGCGATCTACGGTCAGGATTATTTCCGTTTTAAAAAAAAAATAAAAAATTTTAGGTGGGGCCCACCGAAATACATCAAGACCGTAAATCAGGTGATTAACGTTCCGGATCGGAGTCCGCACGCAAGCTGCGTGCGGACTCCGATCCGTATGGAATAATTTTTCGGCTAAAACACCTAAAAATTAAATCGTGCATCTCACCAAAACGTCATATCATCATTTTGAAAAGCTAAACATCATCCGAGCACAAAGCACCTTCATTCGACAATAGTTTAAGGTTTTGGATTGCTTTCTTTAATCATAAAATCTTAAGGTTTTTTGTTCATGTTCGCGGGTCGAAGTAAAGTTGTGAATTTTCTCTACCAAGATGGAATCTAAGTCCAGGCAGACGGAAACTGAAGAGATTCATGTGAGAATGAAGAGCAAATAGCACAAGAAAAATGAAACCCAAGAGGGTTCATCCAGATAATTTTTTTGTTGGTAATTCTACTTTCATTGACAATATTATGTTAAGTGAGTGTAGAAATTCATTCATATAATATTTGATTAACAAATCACTCAGGTATTTAGCTCAGACTTAATGTTTTTTGGTAATATTTGAGTAGTATTTTAGTAATGTTTGAGAGTAGTCTTAACTAAATATCACAAGTTCACTCAATTTTATCATAATAATGTCAGAATGACAACGAAATAAAATCTGAATTTTAATAATAATATCAAACTAACACCACATAACACTACTAAAATATTACATGAATATTACTTAAATAATATTGTATTAATACATGAGCAATACCTGAATAAGATTGAATAAAACCTGAATTTTAATAATAATATCAAACTAACACCACATAATACAACCGAAATAATATCAAAATAAACATAAATAATACTATAATGATTTCATTTATAATACATGATTGTCTTTAATAATATCAACTAACAGTAAATAACATCACGAAAATAATATCATAATATCACCTAAATAATTCTATAAAAAATATCTGAGTGATACCATAATAATGCTTAAATATTAACAAAATAATCCCAGAATAAAACTTGTTTATCTAACCCGTTTTTTTCTAAACACCTTAACAAAAAGTAAATAAAATTGAAATAACAACTTAATAATGACTATATGACCTCTAATATTTTTTGCATCACTTTGTTTTATGTAGGTTTGTGAACCCAAGATCAATGAGCTGTAAATGTCGGTCGTCCGTAGTGAGAGATGTGCTCAATAAGGTCAGACCCGTCATATCTGAAGACATCATGAATGAGCTGAAAATGATGAATGTTGATCAGTTTTTTGGCGCTCTCTTATCCCCGAGACAATGTTCTGACACTGCAAATATTACAATTTTGGCAACATAAAAAATAGCATTCATAATAGATTGGAAAGATTTTAGAATAATGTCTGATGAAGTTGCCCTTTTGATCCGCAAACCAAATAGAGGAGAAGTGTCAAACTGGAAAAAAGTTTCATCATGTGGTGTCGCTGTCTGTCAAATGAATAATGATACTTTGAATTTCAGAACTGAGGAGTCTTCTACCTCTTTTAATCAATTGTATATAATTTTTTTGTTATCAAATTTATTTTTTCCTTATAGTAATTTTAGTGTATCCAAATGACTTTATACCTTTTAACGAAAATGTACATACATTTTCTTCATTTAATTGACATGTTGCGCTCAATGAATTTCTTATTGAGCAAATTAATGTAGTAGTCATCACAATAAGGCGGAACCGACCTTTTTGATATATAAATGGTTTTCTTTTTTTTCTAACGTTTAGTATCTCATATAAAAGTCAAAAACATTTATTTCTTTATGCAAAGTTGAATATGACTTTTCTTTTACAAAGCTTTGGTTTTATGAGCACACTTCTTTGGTTACTCCTGTCGCTCTTCAGATCAGGCTTGGAATGTTAAGGTGGCCAACAAATGTAATTTAGAACTCACCATATATTGATACAGTTTTTAAGAAGTTGAATACTTAACATGCAAGTTACATTTAGTTATTATTTAAAAATAAAATCTTATGTTTTTTTGGGAATTTAAATTATTAAAGCATTTCTTTTTGAAATAAATTGCAGGTTCATGGCCAATTTTTTTTATCTGAAAGAGAATGAGCTCAATCTGCTCTCCAATTCAGATGAATGATTACCCGGTCCAATTTCAGCAACGTAATTCCAAGGCATACCAGTGGCACCTGTATCATTTGATATGAGGTCAGTTGTTTCAAGTGGCATTGCCCCGAAGATATTGTACACCACAAATGAATAAAAATATGAAATCAATAATTTAGCTTCTTAAAGGTCAAGAGAAAGAGTTCACTGAATTTCAAGGAACCATGAATATGATAATTGTTAGAGTGTCAAGTTTGTATGAGCAAATGTCGGTGCTGCAAAATAAGATTGATAAATCTGAAAAACAGACAACTGATAAAGCAGAAGAGGTCGGAGTAGATGATGCCCAACCACCCTCCTCTCATGGTGGAAGTCCTCGTGATAATGTATATATTATATAATTAGTTGAGCATTGATGGAGCCCACCAATTGTCTCATGTGAGAAAAGAGGGAGCCTGACAGTCCTCTCATGTGGGAGAAGAGAGAACCCAACAGTTTGCTCATGTGGGAGAAGAGGGACCCAACAAACCTTCCTTGTTGAAGAAGACACTGTTGAAGGCTCTATGAATCAGCTTAATTCAAAGGGTTAAGGGCAGAAATTGAGTTCTCATTTCACTACTTTCGAATCGAAGAAAAGAAAAACAATAAGGGAAGTCGATGAGTCGATGTTGCCTGATGAAGATGTCGTTATAGATACAAATGTCGGTGAGGCCGACATCCAAACAATAACAGAAGAACGAATAATATACCCTGAGGCAGAGATGGGCCTGCAAATAATTATATCACATGTTGTACATACCACCCTCATTGTAGAGGAACAACAAATAATTGAAGAAGTAGTAGAAGGATCAATAGTCGTGACACTAATAACTTTAGGAGATCAACCAGATGATGTCATTGTGGTATTTGAAAATGAGTTTTTATACATTGTTTTATATTTCTAAATTAACTATATATTTCAAAAATGTGTTTTTTTTAACTTCTTTCAGCAGACTCATAGATTGATTATCCTGGTAGATCTATGATATCCACTGAAATGCAGGCAGTGATCAATCAAATTATGTCAAAATACATTAATAAGTGATTAAATCTTAAGCTTTTATAATGCATTGCTTTTGTCTTCGATAAAAGGATCACAAATATTTTGTGTTATTATGCAGGGAGGATATTGCTAACTTTAAAATTATGGGAGAGGGTAATTGAACATAGGTTAAGACGCATCGCAAAAATTTCTCATAATCAATTTGGATTTATGCCCGGCAGGTCAACTATGGAAGCTATACATTTATTGAGAAGTTTGATGGAGAAGTTCAGAGGTAATAAGGAGAATCTACATTTGATTTTTATTGATTTAGAAAAAGCTTACGATAAGGTTCCAAGAGATATCCTGTGGAGAGTTCTCGAGAAGAAATGTGTTGATATGACTTATATTCAAGTCATTAAAGATATGTATACTAGAGCTGTTACTTGTGTTCAAACTGAAGGAGGATTGACAGAATATTTTCCTATTTCTGTTAGATTACATCAGGGATCGGCTTTAAGCCCATATCTTTTTGCTTTAGTTATGGATGGTCTTACTGGACATCTACAGGAGGATGTACCTTGGTGTATGCTTTTTGCTGATGATATTCTTCTCGTGGATAAAACGAGAGAAAAAACCCAGGAAAAACTTGAATTATGGAGGTCTACTTTGGAGTCTAAAGGCCTTCGTTTAAGTAGAACTAAAACTGAATACATGGAATGTAATTTTAGTAGTAATAGCTCTAGTGACAGAAGTGTGATTTTGGGTGATCAAATTATTAATAGGTGTGAACGATTTAGATATCTTGGGTCCGTTGTCCAAAGCGATGGTGATATAGATGGGGATGTTAATAGTAGAATTCAAGTTGGTTGGTTGAAGTGGAGGAATGCTTCGGGCCTTTTGTGTGATAGAAAAGTACCGCTAAGACTGAAAGGAAAATTTTATAAGACGGTGGTGAGACCTGCAATGCTCTATGGCGCTGAATGTTGGCCTTTAAAAGAGAAGCATAATAATAAGTTAAGTGTTGCCGAGATGAGAATGATTAGGTGGATGAGTGGCTTTACACTTAGAGACAAAATGCGGAATGAATATATTCGTGATAGGGTTGGTGTAGCTCCTGTGACAGACAAAATTAGAGAAAGTCGTCTTAGATGGTTTGGTCATATTAAACGTCGACCATTAGATGATCCGATTAGGAGAGTAGATGTTTTAGATTCGACTTGTGTTAAGAAAGGCAGAGGTAGACCTAGGAAGACTTGGGCTTATTGTATTAAAAATGATCTTAATTTATTAGAACTAAATGAAAATATGACACTAAATAGGACGCAATGGAGAAAAAGGATTCTTGTGGCCGACCCCACGTAGTGGGATTAAGGCTTTGTTGTTGTTGTTGTTGTTGTATGCAGGGAGGATATTATGTTACACGCTATAGACATTTTTATAGAGGCAATGGAAGAATATTGTGCAATGACAAGATTGCAAATGACTATGTTGACGCCCAAGCCATGATTTTGAATAGAAAGATGAATGCTACTCCATTTTTTTTCAGGTTTTATCGTTATGCACCGTCATTATACTGAGTAATCATCAATTAAGTATATTTAAAATTTAAACAACTATATGAATATATTAAATTTTTGTCTTCTTGGGTAGATGGGTAATATTGCATCATTTGTGTGTCACATCACGAAGGAAGCAATTCAAGAAGCTGGTATTATTTTCTTTTCTGTTGTGAACAACCAACATTGGGTATTGTTGGTTATGGATTTGAATGATAGAAAGTGGAAAATATATGATTCATTACCCAATCAGATGCACAAAACCGTGTGCACCGACGTTAAAAGTATACTCTCAATTGTTAAAGGTATACCCATGCAATTTCATCAATTTTGTCCATGCACTGATCAATATTAAATTTTGTAGATCAAAAAATTTGCAAGAGATGCTAAAAGTTGTTTTAGGGTTAAACTCGAGAAATGAGTAAAGACCTACATAAATGATTGCAGTGAAGACATGGGTTGGCAGACAGACATGTCAATATTTAAAGCAAAGCTAGCCCATGAAATTTGTTTGTGGATATTGTCTTAAAGTTAAGAGATTTATTTGCACTGTTCATTGTTATTATAATTTATTTGTCTTACTATTAGAATGTTGGTATATAACGTGTGCAAATAGAATGTTATAATTCATAATGTACGGTATTCTAATATCTTCCCTCTACTTGTTTCATTCTGGTTGTTTTTAATAATAGAGATGTTATTTTTCCTCTGCAGAAATATTATGGCAATATTATAGTAATATTATGGTAATATTTTTGTCATATTATGATAATACTATTTTAATTTTAAGATAATATAAGTAATTTTTCCTTTTGAAGGAATATTATGGTAATATAGCTGTTATTTTCCCTCTGCACTTGTTTCATTCAAGCTGGTTTTGGTAATATTTTCCCTATGCACTTGTTTCATTCTGGATTTTTTTGATAACATAGTTGTTATTTTCCCTTTGTTATGGTTGTATTCTTATAATATTGTGGCAATAATGTCGTAATATTAAGAGAATATAACTGTCATTATCTCTTTGCACTTGTTTCATTCTGGTTGTTTTTGTGTAATATTATTGTAATATTATGTGTAATATTACTACTATAACTTATAACAGTAATATTACTAATATAGTATATTAATATATCATTATTAATTTATTTTATATTATAATTTATAAAATATAATTTTTTAAAATATCATAAATTTTTATATATAATTATTTTATATTTCGAACAATAATGATTTGAACACGAACGAACGCATCACTGTTCGTGTTTAGTTCGTTTAACTAATCGAATGAAAAAAAAATTTATTCACATTTATCTCGTTTACTTATCAAACAAATCGAACACGAACTCATTAATGAATTGAACACGAACTGTTCGCGAACGACGAGCTTTTTTAACTGCCCTAGCTATAAGACACATGTCCACTTACTAGTACATTAAGACTTATTACAGTTTTATTGTTATTACAATCACACCTAACTTATTCCAGTCGTATTTAGACAATATTAAGATAATATATGAAAATTTTATTGCTATTTATTTCACATATTTTTGTGATGAAGTATATATAAACAGATTAATATTAAAAATATATCATCGGAACAACCACGATATGACCGCGGAGCCAAGAATACAATAAAGGAATATTCCAATCAATTCAGGTTATAATCCTTAGCGAGTGTTGTTATAAAATGTTTATATTATGGTAATATTTTGGTAATATTTAAAGCACATTGTAATAAACTTACAAAATATTTTAATCACACAAAGCTTATTTCAGTCGTATTTAGAGAATATTATGATAATATTAAAGTTTTATTGCATATTTTTTTGATGAAGTGTATAAAAGCAAATTAATAATAAAAACATATCCTCGGAACAACAACCATACGATCTTGGAGCCAATAACACGGTAAAGAAATATTTCAATAAAATAAAGTAATATTCCTTTGCGAGCGTTGCTATAAAATGGTTATATTATGATAATATTTTGATAATATTCATGCAAGCTATAACAAACTGACAAAATATTTTAATCACACATAGCTTATTTCAGTCATATTTAAACAATATTATGGTAATATTAAGGTTTTATTGTTATTTATTTCACATATTTTATTGATGAAGTGTATAAAAACAGCTTAATATTAGAAATATATCATTGGAACGACCACGATATGACCCCGGAGCCAAAAATATAGTAAATGAATATTTCAATCAAACCAGGTTATATTCCTTAGTGAGCGTTGTTATAAAATTGTTGTATTATTATAATATTTTTTATAATATTGTGGCAATATTCAACGCAGACTACAATAAACTGACAAAATATTTTAATCACACTTAACTTATTCCAGTCGTATTTAGACAATATTATGGTAATATTAATATTTTATTGATATTTATTTCACACATTTTAGTGATGAAATGTATTAAAACAGCTTAATATTAAAAATATATCATCAAAACAACCATGTAGCGAATAATACACTGAATGAATATTCCAATCAAACCAGATTATATTCCTTCTTAGGGAGCGTTGTTTTATAATAATAGTATTATTATCATATTTTGGTAATATTTTGTAATATTCATTGTTGGTTATAATAAACTGACAAAATATTTTAATCACACCTATCTTATTCCACTCATATTTAGACAATATTATGGTAATGTTAATGTTTTATTGCTATTTATTTCACATATTTTTGTGATGAAATGTATAGAAAATAACTTAATATTAAAAATATATCACCGGAACAGCCACGATACGACAGCATAGCTAATAATACAGTAAAAAAATATTACAATCAAACCATGTTATATTCCTTCTTAACGAGCACTGTTTTATAATGATTGCACTATGATAATATTTTGGTAATATTCAATGCATGTTATAATAAACTAGCAAAATATTCCAATCACACCTATCTTATTTTAGTTGTATTTGCGAACATATTTTATCTTATATTCCTTCATATCGATAAAAATTAACCTAGTTGTATTTTGGTAATCTTTTTGAAATATTAGGTTTTATTTAAGATAATATAACACATTTCTATGGAGGATAAAATTTAACAGTTGTATCTTCCATATTAACATCGCAGAAATTACATTAATTCCACAATAACAAATAATATATTGATTTAACACTGCAGAAACTGCATTAATACCACAATACGTTCATTCGTTGCAATTTTTTTGTATTTTACATATCATCATTTAGGTCTATTAATAAGCTTGTACATGTGTCTATGGGCAATGATACAAATAATTCTTGTTAATTTTGGTTAATCACAAGTGAACGTAAGTAAATGTATATGATTCAAAATAATTTTACATATCACCAACTTCTTTCTGCTTTCATGTAATATAATGTTTCGTGTTAGGGAATTGTAACGCCGCATGCATGAAGACACGTTTATTAGTAGTATACATAAAGCTTATCTTTTACTCTTATATTCTTCTCCCAATAACATTTTAATATTGTATTAGATATTCCTTTTGGTCACATCTTCATTGGGTCATTCAAATTGTGTTGTATATACGATGTCCTTTTCTTCTTTGACTTTGTTTTTTTCCCGATGGTCTCACCCATTCAATATGACCTCAGATTCAATTGTTAGTTTCTTTAATATCTCCAACACATGTTTTTAGCAAGTTCATTACCTTGCGTTGATATACTGATCCGGTATGCAAATTTATAAACTTGTGTTCGATATATGAGTCCACTTGAACAAGTTGGTGACATTCGTGAATCTTTCAGATGTTTATACCCATAACTGTTATATATATCCCTCTTTGCATGTACATACCACTGTAATAATATATATTTATAAAGGATATTGTTATATTCTCATGATCAATCACCTTTAGTGTGTGAGCACATAAAAAACTCATCATTTCAAATTTTTTGCAACTGCATGTAATTTCAGAATTATTTTCGTAGATTTTGATAATCCAGGGTTTGTCTGTGTGCTCATTATCTAAGTTTCTAATGTAAAATTTTGAATCTCTAGTGAATGAGTGATGCACCTAAAAATGTACTATTTTCATGCTTTATTTTATAATGATAATGCACTTTAAAGGTATATTTTCTTGTGTTTATGGTTGTAGGTACATCAAATTGAAGAATTTGGAGTGATTGAAGCCAAATGAATAAAATGGACCATAACGGAGCAAACTGGAGCAAATCGGGTCGAATCGGGGCACACCGGAGCCATGGGGATCGAAACTGAGAACTTAAGTGCCTGTGCCCCGACGCTTAAGCGCAGGAGATGGTTTTCAACAGATCTTCCAGAAGATACATCAGATTTGGATGATTTTTGAAGTGTTGCATCGTGCATCTCTTGGGGAATTCATTGAAAATGAGAAAAGTGGCTTTCTAGAAGGATTTGGCGCGATTATATGGACTTTTGAAGAGGCACTTGATGCACATTTTGGAAGATTCATTGAATCTGAACATTTTTTTAAGAGGCACTTAAGCATCTATTGGGAAATTATAAAAAAAATACTTTGAAATGTTTTTAAAATAACTCTTGAACTCATGAATTAATTAGAAGAGGAGAAGAAAAAGAAGGCTTGGGCGTGAGCCCCAAGTGGGGCTACAAGATGAGAGAGAAAGAGAGAGAGCGAAAGATTTCTTATTTTCTTTTCACTTTGTTCTTAAGAGGAATGTAAGGAGATTGCTTTTGCCATAAAAGGAGAGTTTGATTTCCATATAAGATAAGCATTTTCATTATATTTTAATTTGAATATAGTACTTTGTTTGTATGGTTTCAAAGTCATGTTTAATGAAAATTTATTGTTGTTTCTTCATGTGTAGTGAGTAGTTTTCTTTAGTCTTCCCTCTTATAATGATTTAGTAAGCATGTGTAGAATATAAAATTGAGTAGAGTGAGAGAATATCGTGATGATTTTACTTTGTTCTTCATTTACATGTAAACTTAATCAATTTGCGTGTTAAAATCTGTTGTGAGAACATGTAAGATCCGTGATGGTGTTGTCTCAATCAATTGTGGTAGAATCACATGAGATTGTATGGATGGAAATGTAGTCCATATGATTGAGTGCAAATAAATATGAAAATAATCTTTAATAGGTGTAGAATTAGATGACTTTAGGCTAACAGGCTAAAACCCTCTAAGTTTGTTTATTGTTTTAGGTTTTGATGTGAGATGTTAGCCTCTAGGTGGAGGGATAAGAGAAAATTCTAGAGTGAGAGCTAATATCTTTCCTGCCTAGCCCGTTTTCAGAACTATTCAAACTTTAGATTAACCAATATTTTTTTTAGCATCTATTGTAAGAGTAAATAATATAATTGCTCCTATTTGTCACAATCTCTCTCGCTGCTTGTTTTACTTTTACACATGTCACTAATTTCATTGTATGAGGAATAATATTTTTGATATATTAAACCTCACTTTCTGATTTTCACTAAGTATTTTAGTTTAGGATTAGAAGTATTATTGTAGTGATAATTGTAGAATATAATCAAAGCCAAACTTTCATTGACCTTCCAAGCTAGGGTGTGTTATTCTAAACTAGAACTTCTCTTAAAAACTGTCGTGATTAACCTTGATCTCCGTGGGATCGATTTTTAAGGCTTAATAAAAAAACTTTATATTACTTGATAACAATACATATACTTGCATAAAATCCCTACAAATATAATTGAAATCTTACTTTATTTGATATCAAGTTTGGGATCAAGTTTTTTGTGTCATTACCGGGGATTAAAATTTTCAAGTAATGATGTCAACTTTTATATAAAAAATATCAGGATCAATGAGCACTCCACAACAAGCCCACACAAACCATGTAGCAACCCTGCTTCAAATATTGAATATAACTTCCTCGTATAAACAAAAACACATTACCTTAACACATAACTACTTATTATAACGGGAACAATTACAGACTATTTTCATTTAATATTTTCATCCTTCTCATTCGTTTGTCAAGATTTGATGACATTTTCAAGACCCAAGAAGCTTTCAGTGAGGGTGCTTGTTGGCTTGGAGGCATCGTGACAGATGTTATTCGTGGACCCACTTCTTTGTGTTCATAGGATTCTCTTCCCAACTATTTCCTTATTGAAGGTTGTTGACCACTTATGTCTGATATCATACAAATTGTTCAACCAAGCATTCTCGTATAGATTTCCTAGCTTAATCATTGTACACCAAGTTTCTTCAAACTCCTCCTCAGAGTTGCATCTACCCATGCATTTATAAAAAAACTCATTGACTCCCTTAGTGCTCACACCACAGTGGACTTTTGAATATAATTGTTGTAAATATGTCATTGACATAATCTATGTCTAGTGTGCGGAAGACACTCTTCAATGACTTTGGTCATTGCTTGATCCTGATCAGTGAATATTGTTCTCGGTTGCTTGTTATCCATTATCCAAAAAAATGATTTGAATAACCATTTGAATGAGTCAAGTATTTCATCTGACAAAAAAGTAACTTCAAATAGAACATTCTGTCAGTGGTGATTCACATCGACAATAGAAGTACCATAAATTGTATTTATTTAATATATAACTTGTATCAAATATTATGACATCCCTAAAACAATCATAATCAAGTTTGGATATCCATCACTCCAAAAGAAAGTCAACAAACTATCATACTCATCAATTTGAACATCCCATGCAAACATCGTATCCTCAGCTTGCCTCTCAATGAACAATCGTAGTAGAGAATAAGCATCTCGATGTTCAATTTTAATTTTTTTCTTTCTTTGTATGAATTTATAAGCATCATTCTTCGTGCAATCAAGATTTTTCATACCCCCGAATTATGTAGCCAGAAAACTAAATGCATCGCTTGTTCTAATCCCTAATTGTGTCATCGATCTGAGCACTTTTGCATTGATATAACTAATCTTTCTGCTGTAATGCAATAGATGTTTGTTACCGTCCGCCGCCAAAAGGTGATTTTGACTTTTTATAAATTTCTTAACTGACCAGTTAACTTCGACATCAACAACATATCATATCATGACTAGACAACCAGTCATTGTGTCCCCTCTTTTGTACTTCACTGTTACATTATTATTAAATTTTTTCTTGAAACAAGCCTTACCACAAATGAAATCTTTTGTCTTAATCATTTTTGAATTCAACAAAAAACTAACATGGTCCTTTCGCACAGTGAATCCAATTTGGTGTGCATATGCAAACTATTGTTCATAGGCTTCCTTCTCATCATGAACCATTGCGCGAAGTAAGCTATCCGCAATTGGATCAATGCACACAGTTACAGGCCCGGGTACCTGCAAATTTCAATATACCACCATTAGAATGAAAAAAAAATATTTCAACAAAACCAATTTATAAATCCAATAAAACTAGTATGAAACGATACAAAAATAATACCATAATACATAATAATACCATAATAATATAGAAAATAATACAATAATAACACAAATGTATAGTTGAAAGTCAATATTACATAAATACTACCATAATACCACCACAATAACACCAAAATAACACTAATTATAATGACAACATAACACTCCAATAAAATCATTAATTATATCCAATAACACTAGTATAACCCCATGATAAAAACCTAAATAACACTTAGATACCCTTATAAGTAAAAAATCAGGACAAAAATAACCACAATACCAAAAGGATAATACTATTAACAATCAACATAAAATTCTAACTAAACCGGATAATTAGAACCAATACTACAAATATAACATCATGATAATACCTAAATAACACTACGTCCACCCTTCAACATAACGTAACATTGCAATCAAATAATATAGTAATCACACCAGAATAGCTCCGCAATACTATCATTAGGACGCCATTAATAACATCAGTGGATACAAAGATATAAGTTTATCTGTGGAATGCTTCCGACCGCAGCTAATAAGCTCAGCTCATTGACATCATTCTTGCAATCAATTTGCGATTCCATCAACATTTATTGGTCGAGATAGAAATTCATTGGAAGACTTACCCAAACTATCGAATATTAACGCAAATGGAAAAAGAAAATAATTCCTAAACCCCAAACCAGAATGAGACCAAATATTCTTTTTTCCAATTTGACGAGATCAAAAATGACAAAATGTTCGATTTGGCAGGATCTGAAAGTGAGAAAAATTTTTTTTTTGATACTTGGGCAGGGTTCAGGCCGGGTCAGGCTGCAAAAAAAATTTTCAGTTTTTTTTTTATGTTGGGCCTACAATTCAACGTGTCACTTTTTTATTCGCTACAACACGTAATCCTGTGTGCAGTCTCCATGCTAAATAAATTTTCGATTTTGAGAGAAGTAGCGCGTGAGGCAGGGTTTACGTTTTTTATTTTTATTGTAGAGTACATTATATTAATTATATAACTTAAAAATATATCAATATATACTATCTTTATAACTAATATTTAATATATTAATATTATAATTTATTATATATTATAATTTAAAACTTATGCTTAATCGAACACAAACTCTTTGGCGAGTCAACATGAACTGTTCGCGAACGATGAGTTTTTTTTACAACGCTAACAAAAAGAGTAAGTCTTTTTGATTTTAGAATTTTCCTTCCTATTTGTTTTTGCTATTATATTCTTTAATATTGGGTTTGATTAGCTGTTCTATGTTATCAGTTATACTTTGATTCAACTATCTTTTATTTTAAGTCTAATTGCAATTTTGAATTTTTCAGTATAAGCAAAAGTTACTTTGCTTTTTTTTTTAATTGCATTGCAAGTCTTTCTTTTGAAAATACAAATAGATTCCTTTCATTTCATGACGCCCTACGTTGTTGGGGTGTACTGCCTTCTGGGTTCGGGTGTGACAACTAGTTTGTGACATAATCTGAACATTATCATTTGAGAATCTATTCTGATAATGAAAATTCTAAGCCTTCGAGCCTAGTTGTGGCAAAATGTTTTAAAACATGAATTAAATAACAACATTATTGCATCATGTTGAAGATAAAAGAAAAAAAAATGCATAATGGGACCATGTCAAATGGAGCAAAAAGGACATCAAATACAACAAGTGATCGATGATTTAAGGAAATATTTTTCTATAACATGTCATAAACCTTAAATACAATATTACAGAGAATAATAATTTTAACTTAGATTAAACACATAAGTGATGTATCATATTGACGAGGCAAATTATAAGATATTAATTACTCATATAGAAATAATAATTTAGTGGCTCCTAACATATTCTAGTCTATTCTCAATAGGTTCAAAATCTCAAGAGAATGAAAGTCTTATTAATATCCATCCCATTGAAGAAGATATCATCATAAGATTAAAGGGATAATTACATAAAGGATCTAAAACATTGATATTTGCAAATCAAGCAGTGGCTCATTTTTTGAACTATTGAACCAATATATTTACACTGCTACAATCAAATCATTTAATTTGATAAAAGTGAAAAACATAAGTTGGGTTTTAATGATGAATGTTAATATTTGATTGAGAATTTGAATAATAGATGAAAGAGAGGGCTGATTTGTAAATAACAAAGTTTCATGTGGCCTTTTAGTAATTACGCAAATTTAAAGTTAAAATAAATTTGACATTTATCAAATAATTGAATTACCATTTTGTTCATCGCTCGTCTCCTTGTAGTGGAAGCTAGGCTACAGCGACAGTTTACGTCTACTCCCGCTCAAAAGAGGCGGGAGAGGTCACCACCGCATGCTGTAGCATCCGCACGCTCCTTGTAGTTCTGCTGCAGGTTCTGATACTCCAATTAATTGGCTCACTTCGAATTTTTAGCTCTAAGTTTTCTCCCACTCCACATATCTGCCGTTTAACTGATTGATCTGGAATCCAGACATGGAGAACGCTGGTGCAACATCTGAGGCTTCCGTCCGTCGCCCGGTGAGCTTTTATTTAAAAGAATTTGGTCCCATTTTATTCCCGCCAATGCTCTGACAATCGCTTGCTGGATCTATCCACCAGCAGAAGAAGGCTAGGGTTTTGGAATCGTCGGACGGCGGGCCGTCGAAATCGAGCGGGTCGAACCCGGATAAGAATGATCGTGTTCCTGCTGATGGAGAGCAGTTGTCTGGTGATGATGGTGATGGTGACTGGCTCTTTGATGGGTCGGGAAATCGTTCGCCGAAGGCAAGGAGGAAACGGGGTCCTTCGGCCAAGGTTGTGGGAGCTATGGAGGACTGGAAACTTATTGGTGAGCATGGAATCTTATCTTTTAAGTTCTCAAATGCTCACTATTAAATTATGAGAAGCTTGTCATCAGTTATGCATCGAGAGAAGTTTCATGTAACGGGATTCGCAGGGGCGGAAAGTTGGTTTGACTTTATTGCAGAGTTATGACCTTGGGAGGGAGGGAGGGAGGGAGGGAAGGATGGAGGAAGAGGGATGGAATTATTATATATTTTTGACGTAGAAACTTAGATATTGATCGTTTCATTGTTTTCTAGGTAATATAAAATCCATTTGCTGCCTTCATTGTTAAGAAAAGCATTAGATACTGACAAGCTATTGAATACACAGTCGTTTTATCTCAATATTTTTTACATCTCAAATTTAACAAAATAATGCCAGAATCAAGGGAATATTTCCTTGTTCACTTCTCAGGTGACCGCTGCCCCCCTTTGAGAAATGAGATTTTTGTGGAGAGCATCTCGGAAGATTTATTAATTTCTTTTTAGTTTAATTTCTCTCTTTTATCTGTGATTGTCTCCATCATTTTTCTTAAGTTAATTTGCTAACATGGAATTCAGTCCTATCAATTTCACTTCTAACATTACAATCACACTTTTGAAGCTTCATGAATCAGGATTTTTTTCTTCAGAATTTGCCATTGCAGATTGATTTTAAAGAAAG
>NEWO01000031.1:253465-293606 GCA_003013225.1 Phalaenopsis aphrodite
CTTGTATTTTAGGTAACCTAATTAAAAGAGTTTTAATTTCAGAGCGTTTCTATGCTAGGCATATTCCTAATATGTAGATAGAAGAGTGTCTGTAAGTATGTAACATATGTAACATATGATGTTAATTAGGGAATATTAAATGAAGTTTTCCTCACATGGTACCAGAGCTACGCACACCTCCTTTGTTTGATGTCATTCCCTGCTTGCAATTGCGGCCTTGACCGCATCGATCACCTTCGTCGGCTTCAATCATTGCTTCGTTCATCGTCAATCCGCATTGCCTCGCTCGTCGAAGCTCCCTCTTGAATCGCCTGCATCGCTTGTCAAAGTGAGTGCGATCCTAACTCACCATGGTTCTGTGCATAGTGCGACCTTGTCCGCACTGATCGAAACCTCCTCTTCCTGCGAAGGGATTAGGGTATTTGTCAAAGCTTGGTCTGTGAATTCATTGTCATCACCTTCTTCTTCCGCGTCTTCTTTGCCGTTGTCGACTTCGCCTGGAAGAAATTCGTTTGCAATGTCATCATTTGTCTTCTGCTTAGGCTCGTTCTGGCTTCACCGACGCCTGCTCAGGTCTATTTCCTCAGTTGTTGTGCTCTGTTGTCTACTTGTTCTTCAAGTTATCTGTGCATTTTTGGATTTGTTGACTTTTACTTAGGTCTATTTCCACGGTTGTTGCGTTCCGTTGTCTGCTTGTTCTTGGAGTTATTTATCAATTCGTCCTTCAATAGTGAATGATATCTATTATAGCTTGTGAACACAAACATTTTGTGATTCGTTTGGTTTCATCAGCTACCAAGATTGCATAAATGACATAAATTATTTATATTGAAATAACTGTGAGATTCTATTTAAGGAGTATTTTTTAAGAGAGTTGCCTCACTAATAATCCTCTAGTTGAGACCAAGTCAAACTATTTTGAGTGGATGCTCAACTTTCGATACAACTACGAAATTTCATCGAATCTCATCAATTCAATCATATTACTCATTGCAACTGTGTTAAAGATGCGAAGAAGGAATTGGTGTTTGTGTTTTCTGGGAGAGAAAATATGTCTTGAACATTTGATGTATGTAAGAAATTCCATCGTGCTGAATAATATGATCTGTCACTTAACACACATCACATGCACTTTAAATATATGCATGAAGAATTGAACGCACTATTGCCCTCTAGCATATATTTTCGTTTTTAAAAGTTTTAAAGAGAGTAAATGACTATCATGAGTTTTCTAGTTGTCCTAAACTCTCAGTCTAAAGGTGTCAAATCACACATTTTATCTGACCCTAGATATACGACTTTGAGGGAAGCCTATAGTTTAATTTTTCGTATGATCTTGGGTTCTCGAGCCTCATTCATACAACAATCTAGTGCCTTTGCTAGTTATAAAAATAAAAACATCATTAAATCTCATTCTCAAGACAATTATTGGAGTGAAACTCCAAATTCTAGAAATCAAGGAATTCAAAAAATCAAGGGTCAAAAGTAGAGTGCTATTATTGTCACTAACCTGGTCATACAAAAAGAACATATCAAAAGTTGCTAAAAAAGAATTAAAAAGGTTTTAAATCACAATCTGCTCACATTGTCACTGCCACCGAGGCCTCTCCGAGTTAAACTCTCGATCTTTGCAGATGAATATACCAAGTTCATCAAATTTCAGGAAGCATCCAAGGAATCTCCATCCATGACTGCTCTTGCCAAGCTAGGTAAGAATCATACTTATCTTCTTTCATTTTCCATACAAGGAATCATTGCTTCTATTGCTACAGTTCTCATGACAGGTAATCCAAAACACTTTTCTATCTTTCATAAACACCTATGTTCTATTACCTTAGCAGATGAATCCACCTTTAGTGTTCTCAGTTCTGACAACATCAATATTACAGCCATATTGCTTCTAACTTCTATTTTCAATTTACGTCATTTTGTTTTTAATCATATTCCTGCTAACAAAATTACACGTGATTTTAATTATTATATCTTATTCTTTCCTGATGATTGTTAATTTTAGGACCTTATGACAGAAGATTATTATCAAAGGGCGAGAATCAAGGACATTGTATATTCTGGATAATGAAGTTCTTTGACCTGTAACTTGTTCCAATACCTTATCTTATTTTGAGATTTATTATCTATTAAGACACCCATTTTTATCAATGTGAAAGAATTGTACCTCCAGTTTCAACAATTATTATTTTTAGCTTGTGCGTTGTGTCAATTTGCCAAATACAATCGATTGTATTCTGTTCCTAGAGTTATTAAAAGAGCCATTCATAGTTTTGAGTTGCATCATTTTGATGTGTGGAGGCATTGTCCCATTTTGTCTAATTAATTTTGATTCTTTGCCATTTTTTTGGATGATTTATCTCGCACAACTAGACTTTACTTTATGAAATCCCGTACTAATGTATTATCACATTTTCAATCCTTTTGCGCCAAAGTTAAATCTTAATTCAATATTTCAATTAATATTATGAGAAGTGATAATGCCAAATAATATTCTTTTACACCCTCATCGTGTGTCGATTACCCATCCCAAACTGGAGTAGTTGAAATGAAAAATAGACATCTTCTTGAGACAACTAGGACTCTTTTGTTTCAAATAAATGCGCCTAAACAATTCCAGGCTAATACAGTTTCTACTATATGTTTTTTGATCTATCGGATGTCCTCTGCTGTTTTACAGAATCAAACACTCTTTCAAGTTTTATTTCAATCAACTCTCTTTTTTAATTGAACTACATATATTTCGGTGTACTTGCTTTTGTCCGTGGTACTTGCCCACATGTGTTCAAACTTGATCCTAAGTCATTAAGGTTTGTAATATATTCTCGTATGAAAAAAATTGTTTTGATGTTTTTCCCCTCTTAAACAGATTATTCTGTTGAAGTCACATTTCATGAACAGATCTCATTCTTTAGCGACTCATCAATGTCTAAATCTTCACCATATTCCGATGATTTGTTAACTCATCACATCATAAGCTTAGATCCTGATCTAGCTCCATCTCCAATGCGTCAACCCAAACCACCTATCACTAATATTTACTAGAGAAAACCTCGCTCCCTTAATCCTAGTGTGGCATCAATATCTTCCTCAATGGATCCTCGTCCTAGTGATCTTGATTTAATAATTGCTCTTTGAAGAGTTAAACATTAATGCACCTATCCTGTTTACTTTTGGGCTGAATATAATTAGTTATCTTCACTTCGTGCTCGATTGCTGCTTCTCTTAATTTTATTGAGCATAGTCCTTAAGTTTATATGACTTATGGGATCGACTACTTGTTGTTTCGGTAGCTAAGTTAAGGGCTATGCTCCAACCATGCTCGAAGGTCCAGAAAGCATTCTGCACGTCCAACTTTGTAGGGACCAATTATTCATTGAGGTCAAGAACAAATTACCATTACTTGGGCATGTTGTATACAAAATGATCTTAATTTATTAGAATTAAATTAAAATATGACACTCAATAGGACAAAAAAAAAAGGATTTATGTAGTCGACTCCACTTAGTGGGATAAAGGCTCGTCGTTGTCGTTGTCATTGTTGTAATGTGGTAGAATTGAGCTTTTAACATTCGTTTTAACTTGGCATGTCTATTAAGTTATGGTTTTTAAATTATGAATTCCAGCGAATTAAAGTGTTTGAGGATAACTTCAAATCAACAATTGCATTTTTATTTTCTTATGGATAGTCATAAAATGTAAAATTTATCTATTAAACTAAAAAGAAATTGCCAATTGCTTCAGTTTTGATGACATCATAACAAGCAGCTCTAACTTTCCATCAACCTTGAAGTGAAGGTTTTCGTTATCTCTTGCTTTTGAACTATTTAGCTTCTCTTCATGTTGATGGAGTTTTTTCTACAACAACTGATATCTGGCGGACCAATTGTTATGGGCGCTGGTGGTGCTAACTTATCAATTTTGCCAATATTGAACGCGCACCTCCTTAATGAACTTACAATCTTTGAATTAAAATTGTGGAATAAATTGTTCCTTTTTTTAAGTATAAGAAGTACTTTGTTGCACCAAACAACAAATGATTGTAATAGCACAATGGTACCAACTTGTGGCATGCTTTCAACCTTAACTTTTAATAAATTGTTCAAACCAATTTCATGTGTTGGATGAGCTTTTTGAAATCATTAAAGGTCAATAAAGAAAATAAAAGTTTTCCGGGTTCCAATTCCCAAAATTAAGGGCAAGGAACAAGGTGCTCTCAACATTCACATTCATGGACATGTCTGCTTGGTTAGAACTACAACCCAGTTGACTAAACCGGGCAATAGCCTAATAGACATTGAAACTTAGCTGCACGCTTTGTGTAGTAAGTTGGCTTACATGCATTATTTTCCATTCAATTATTTATTCCTCAACCATACGCCAATTTGTGGGCTCACACTTTGTTGCCTATTGCAGGAAATGTGTATATTTATGCGATCATTTACTGCCATTAGTTCTTGGCCGACACCTTTTATGCCGATCTAGGTTTACATGTGTTTAGATATAAATTTTACTTTATTCTTTGGATCATAACAGGTATATATGCACAGAATGAATAAATTATCTTTGATATTATTTAACATGCATCCAGTTTGCTGGTTGAAAAAAGTTTTAAATGCATTACCACTCAAACATAGATTTGCACATTTCTCCTAAATACATTTGTACTATTAATTCATATTTGCTTATGATTAAGTTTCTTGAAATTTACTTTTGATGGTTGAATGTTAGCAATATTATCAAGGAATCTTGCAATCGCATGATCATGCTTAAAGCATTATGGCTAGCTTCATGCCTGAATTTTCTGAGGTGAGTTGCATTGGGATTGCATCTCATTGTAGTATGTCTGAAGATATTCATCTTGAAGCATGTGATTTTTGCTTATTTACATGGATAACAAATTCTTTTCATCCTCCTACCTGTTTAATTCTTACAAGAATTATTTTACGCTGGCTTTAATTTTATTGCAACACTATCTTTGCAAATAATTTGGCAGAGATTGTCAAGTATAATGGCAAACTCATCCCGTATGCTGTTAAAAAGTTGGTTGAGCGATACGAAACAGACCCTAAATCTGCATTGGTGGATATTCTGATGCTGCTTTTTGAGGTCACTTGTTAAACTAGTCGTTTTGTTAATATTGTTCCATTTTCAAATTCTAACCATTTTTTTCTCATTAAGCAGGCATGTGGTGCTAAGTATCAGTTTCATGTGGATAGCATTGAATCTACTGATGTGGATAATGTGGTAGTAAAGCTTGTAGAGCTTGCTAATGCTGTATCCTGAAATTTGAAAATTGAAATTGCTTGTTAAATTAGAACATGAGTATTTTTATTCGTGAAGTTGCTCTTTGCTATAGTGACCAGTGTTATGGACTTAACTTATATGGTTACTAGGGAGAAGTTGAAGATCTCTATACCTCCAAGCGGAAGGAGCTCAAAAACTTCAAGGAAAACCTTGCATTATTTTGGGACACTTTAGTTCTTGAGTGTCAAAATGGGCCATTATTTGATAATATTTTATTTGATAAATGTATGGACTATGTCATTGCATTGTCATGGTAAGTCATCTATTAGAATCTTTCACTGATAATTGAAAGGGGACATTTAGATACATACCACCCAATTCCTATGTATTTACATATCTAACACCTAAATTTTATTTTTTACATTTATACCACCCAAATCATTCACATCACATAAAAAATACCACCATTTAATTTTTAAAAGGTGAAATACACCTTTTCATGCATATGTCAGGTGTTAGATTCATAAATACATTAGGAATTGAGTTGTATGTATGTAAATCTTCCCATTTGAAAACATTAATATCTGCTTTGTTGTTTCTAGTACGCCTCCTAGAATTTATCGCCATGTGGCCACACTTGTGGGCCTTCAGCTCGTCACTTCCCTTATAGCAGCTGCTAAGATACTAGCAGGCCAGCGTGAGACTACTCAGAGACAGTTAAATGCTGAAAAGAAGAAACGGAGTGACGGGCCTCGGGTGGACTCATTGAACAAAAGATTAACCCAGACCCACAAAGTGATAAGTGTCATAGAAGAGATGATGAGGAAACTATTCCAAGGGTGAATTCTCTGGGTTGTAATAATTTTTATTACTTCAATAAAATAAGTTCTCATGAATTTTTTTTTGACAGGTTATTTATGCACCGATACCGAGATGTTGATTCAGACATTCGAGTTTCTTGTATTAGATCTCTTGGTGTTTGGATCTTGTCATACCCGTCACTATTCTTGCAGGATTTATATTTAAAATATCTTGGGTGGACTTTAAATGACAAAGTAGGCCATCTTTTTGAAATTTTTGAATTTTCTCATCCTTCAACTTGATTCTCTTTGTTTTGTTTTCTATTGATCTCATTCCTCTATTATTCTGATTGCATCTGAAGGTTGCTGCTGTCAGAAAAACTTCTGTCCTGTCCTTGCAGAACCTTTATGAAGTGGATGATAATGTTCCATCTCTCGGCCTTTTTACTGAAAGATTTTGCAACAGAATGATTGAACTTGCTGATGATATTGACATTTCTGTTGCTGTCTCTGCCATAGGGCTTCTTAAGCTTCTTCTGAGGTAACCGCACTCACCTCTACTTGTTAAAAAATGTGGCTTTTGTAACTGATCGTTTTCTATGTGGTTTCACAGGCATCAACTTCTTACCGACGAGGAATTGGGTCCTTTATATGATTTGCTCGTTGATGAACCTCCTCTGATTAGGCGTGCTATAGGTGAATTAGTTTATGATCACCTGATTGCACAAAATGTGAAGGGTTCAACATCTGTTTCCAAAGGTACACTATTATAATATTTAGGAAGATTTATATAGATGATACATACCACTAAATTTCTATGTATTTACATATCTAACACCTAAACTTCAATTTTTACACGCATGCCACTTTCCCTATCATAAAAAGGAGTATTTCACTTTTTAAAAGTTAAAGTGGTGGTATTTTTGGATGTGATATGAAAGATTTGGGTGGAATAAATGCAAAAATTAAACTTTAGGTGTTAGATATGTAAAAACATAAGGATCAGGTGGTATGCATGTAAATGTCCCTAATGTTTATTGTACAATCTGCACTTCCATCTTATGTTCAATCCATTTTATTTGTTAAGCCAAATATATGCTCAGGGGAAGATGATAAAACTTCTGAAGTACACTTGGGAAGAATGTTGCAAATACTTAGAGAATTTCCTGATGATCCAATTCTAAGTGCATACGTTATTGATGATATTTGGGATGATATGAAGGCCATGAAAGTATAGTAACTTCTGCATCGTCATTATTTTGTAAATTTGAAATTAAAACTTATCCATGGAGTGCTGTAAAATCTTGATCGTGAATGATATATTTCGATCTGTATATATATGATAACCTATGATAACCGTGTTTAGAGTTGTAACAGGATTGGAAGTGCATGATTTCCATGCTTCTTGATGAATCTCCAGGAATTGAAGTTACTGATGTGGATGCAACTAATCTGGTTCGTTTGCTTAACGCTTCTGCCAAGAAGGCAGTTGGAGAGAAGATTGTTCCATCCACCGATAATCGTAAGCCTCATTATACAAAAGCCCAAAAGGTATGTGATGCTAGATTTTCCTTTCAAGTATCATTATACTGAATTTATAGCTGGATTACCATAGATCCTTAAATTTATGGGCAATTATAATTCTTTGTGCAGACTATGTTAAAAATCAATTTTTATCATGTTTGATTATGATTTCTCTTTCTAGAAATATTATTTTTTTTGAAAATTTACATACCTGGCACACAGTTCTAACGGATTTACATATCTACCCCCCTAAAGTTTGCTATCCTTGGCGCTATAAACTTATACATGATAATGTACATCTGACTTTTAAAAAGTTAGTAAAATGATATTTTTGATGTGATGTGCTGTTAAAGATTTGAAAATTAAGAATTTAAATATTGAAGTCTAGATGTTAGATATGTAAATACATAAGAATTGTGTGGCGTGCTATGTAAATGCCCCCTTTTTGTTTGATTTTTTTTTTCTGGTTTGAGGAAGCTATTAATTTTCTTTGTGTATCCACTCAATAGTCCAAACTCACGCACCACTTCAGTTGACATGTGTAGTACCAAGTAATTTTGGAATCAGTGGAATCACATCTAATCATGCTTCTTGAATAACTTTTGATGTATCAGATATTTACAAAGTCTTATTTTTTCTCTTGCAGTAAAATCTATTTAATGTTAGTGATCCTTATGTTTTGTACCTTGGTTTTGCTTGTGGATATTTCTTTTGCTGTTGTATTGATACAAATTAGCTTTCATTCTTCTCATATTATAAAAATTAACAATCAAGGTTATGCATATTTGTTTATCCTCGGTCTTGCATGCTCGGACTTGCGATTCTTCATTAAACATGATATGTCTTCAGCAAGTTACATTGGACTGCTTTCAGTTGTTCTTTAAGCTTGGCTTTTCTCAAATTCTTTTCTTGCACCAATTAAAGTTATTAATCGCATAGACTGCCATTGGACAATGCCTTATGTTTTTATGCTGCTTTGTTTCTCAGGAGGCCCTAGATAATAACAGGAGAGATATAACAGCTGCCTTAATGAAGAGCTATCCACAGCTGCTGCAAAAATTCATTGCGGATAAAGCAAAGTTACCTGCATTAGTTGAAATTCTTTTGCTTTTGAACCTAGAGCTATACTCACTTAAAAGGCGGGAGCAGGTTTGTTGATTTGCATGCTCGATTTTGTCTTTCCTTACCTTTGTTATTTTACTAAATACGGTTGTTTCTTTACCTGTTTATTCAGAGTTTTAAGTCTATTTTGGATCTGATTGCCGAAGCATTCTTTAAACACGGTGAGGAGGATGCTTTGAAATCCTGTATAAAGGCTCTTATCTTTTGTTCCACCGAGAGTCAAGCGGACTTGCAAGATTATGCCAAGAATAAGCTAAAAGATCTTGAAAATGAGTTACTAGTTAAACTGAAGGCTGCCATAAAAGCTGTAAAGGTGCGTGCATTTATTTTTTTCTGTATTCCTTTCAATAACATTGAATGAACAGTGACTTTTACTTTGCAGGTTGGAGATGATGAGTATTCTCTTTTGGTTAATTTGAAACGGTTGTATGAGGTTCAGCTGAAGAAAAATGTTGCTAATGATGACTTATATGATGAATTGGCTAGCATTCTTAGAGATGTAAAAGGATTGGATGATGAGGCATGCTTTATATTTTGGTTTTTTTTTTTAAGTTTTTCTTCTTGGGCATTATCTTATAGATTCTCTTTTTTCAGGTGCTCGGTTTTGTACTTCTCAATATGTATTTACAGGTAGCTTGGTCTTTGTATTCAATTGATGGTGAAAATCCCTCCGAGGTCTCTTTAACGGTGCTTTTGTCCAAGAGAACGAATCTCTTTGAGCAGCTAGAACACCTCATGGACTCCTTGGTCGTAGTCCATGAGGAAAGGCGTCGAACAGTTCTTCCATTCAGAGTAAGTTTTCATTTTGTTATTGCAAATTGAAACCAAAAATATTTTGGATTTCAACCTTTATTGTGATCAGCTGATTCAGTAATTCTGTATTCAATACATTGATAGGTTTCCATCATACTAGCAGAAATGTGGAACTTGTTCAAGACTTCAAAATATGCATCCACAAAACTGGAGAGTCTAGGATATTGCCCAGATTTATCTACTGTTCAGAAGTTTTGGAAACTTTGTGAACAAATACTTAACATTTCAGGTTTTTACAATCCTTGGGCATCATTAATAGGAGATTGATCTGTTTATTGTTTTACATTTTGGACAGGGGCTTCATATTTTCTGTATTATTTATTGAGGCAATAGACATTATATTGCTTATGTAAATTGACAGATGAGACTGAAGATGAATTTGCAAATGAGGAATATATTGAAGAAACCAACAAAGACGCGGTACTGCTTGCTGCTGCTAAGTTAGTGATCAACAATGCTGTTTCCAGGGTAAGTTTCCTTAGCTTTGATTTGTTGGGGGCTTTTATCAACATTATATTTGGAATTTTGGATACACGAGCACATTGGCATCTGTGTGAGCGCTCTTTTCTGTATAACTGTGTACTCTTCTATACATGTGTGATATCTGTAGAAATATGTTGACATATCTTTCTTATAAAGAGGTGCATTGTTCATACTAGCAATTACTGTGTTTACATTCCTATGCTTATGTTTTCATAATGTAATTTCACCCTTTTATATTCTGGAAAGGATCTTAGGTTTAGAAAAATCTTGACTGCAATTGCAATTTTATCAGTCACTATAAGTTAATAATAAAAAAAGAATCCTGAAACAGCCTTCGGCATGTAAACACTGGCCATTATTTGAACGTAATAAATATTCAGTCAAGAATTCATATCCTTTTCTTGCCATTTTATTTTGCTTCTTTTGTCTGCCTCACTATCTCATTAAAAGTTTCCATTATAGATTTTTGTGTTTTTTCCATGTGATTTTGTTTAGCTTGGTTACAATTTTCTCACATTTATATTTTGAAATGTTAGTTTTTTAGAGAAATATATCAATTAATTGTAGCTCATCAGATTCTTATGTGCTTAAGGGTATCGATTCAGCTAATCTTATCTTCTTTTTAAGTTATCCATCATGGAAAGTTCTGGTTTTATTTAGTTGTGTTTTGACGTAATACTAATTCTTATACCGCTCTCTTACATTGGCAGATGATGATTATTATAAATTCGCCATGTTCATCTTTTTTAGTTTCACTTTTACAGCTCATGTGCACCTTGTTATCTTATTTAGAATTAATATTCATCATTCTGGCATATATTGCAAGTCTTTTATGAGTTCTCTTGCTGGTATGGTTTGCCAAAATGTTACAAAAGACGTTTTGAATAACTGTAGGAGTATCTTGGTCCAGAGATCATTTCACATTTTGTGATGCATGGGACGAGCACTTCAGAAATCATCAAGCATCTGATTACAGTTCTAAAGAAAACTTCCAATGACATTCCTGAAATGTTTCTAGAGGCACTGAAAAGGGTAATTTTCTAAATTATGTCTCCTTTATTTATTTCATTGATAATTATGAAAGTTTTTCCATGGAGTAACTGGCGTGTGTTGTGTTTAGTGAAATGCTTGATGCAAATTATTTAAACTAGACCTTTCTCTGACGTAGTCCCTATATCCAGTTGTTTGATGAAGACTTTATGCATTTAAAAATAGGATTATCTAGTAATTAGTTGTTTTTATTTGACATTTCTTATTTCCATAACTTTTTTTGTGAGAAGTCTTTAGAGGTAATTTGAACTAGCCATTTCATGAGATTGCAAATTAGATTTCTTTTCAAATTTCGGGGCTGATGCTACGGTTTTGTGGTAATTATGTTAAAATTTAATTTTTGATTTGATTTTAATATGAATAGATTAAAATACCGCTACTTATGAATTTGTTAGGAGTTTCAATTTAAAGAAAATTTTATTGGGTGTTTAGGATTTTGAACTAATTTATTGTATTTATTGCGGGTGGTTTACTGTTTGAGATCCCAATTATATATATGAGTACTTCTGGCCCCTCCAATTTAATTTTAAGCCTTGGACAGAATGGAGTAGGTCCAAACAAGGTTGATGACGGTGCGGTTTATTGAGATTTATCATTTGTTACCACATATATAACAAAAGTTAAAAGCAATATTATGTACACGTGGTTAAACATTCAAGACAAGCTCTAAACTGGCTCAACCCAATATTCTTGTGAATGCTACGGAAATATGTTGGCTTCGATATTCCATGAAGACTTTCCTAATATGGGATTTTGCCATGTAAGGCCAATTGTGTAATGTTTAAAATTGCCATTCTTGGTCCAATTAGTATTCTTATTACAATAATGTAGACTACTTTTGCCAGATCACATATTAGCCTTTTATTTTGTTTATTTCTATTTTTTCCAGACATGCCTCCTCTTAAAATGATTGCGATTTAAATTTATTTTAAACTCTAATGATATTATGCAAGTTCTCTCTTCATGTTGTCCATTTATGATTGATTATTCATGAACTAGGCTTACCAGCGTCATACGGAGGAACAATTGAAGAGTAATTATGTAACCGTCACGGGAAAGTCTTTTACAGATTGTGTGGAACTGGCCAATAGGCTTTCAGCAACATTTTCGGGCGCTGCTCGTAACAAGTTTAGATTGGACATTTTAAAGATTGTTAAGGATGGTATTTCTTTTGCTTTTATTGATGCTCCGAAGCAGCTGTCTTTTTTGGAGGCAGCCGTTCTCTCATTCGTGCCTAAACTTGTACCGTCGGATATCCTTGAAATGTAAGTTGCTCTGGTGGGATTTGCTCGAATGACAACTGTATTTGCTATACTGTTAACCCCTTACTAATGCATTTTTTCCTATCTAGCTTGAAAGATGTGAAGAAAAGAGCAGAGAATGTGAACCCATACGAAAATCCTAGTGGTTGGCGTCCTTATCATGCATTTATCGAGCAATTGCATGAAAAATATGCCAAAAATGAGGTTATGCCAGGTATTTTTTTTCTAAACTGAGCTTAATATTAACTTTACATGGTTGGATTTTGTGTATCTTTCAAGTATTTCTTTTATTTAACACGTATTATATTATTTTGGTTGCTTTTTCCCTGAAAAAGTCATCTTTTTTTCGCACAATACGTGGTCACTTGTAAAAGTTGATATGATATCTTATCTTGCTTGACAATTTGGGTTCTGTAATTCCCTTTGGAGTTGGTCATAATGCAATCTGTAAATCACTCAAAATTTGGCTACATATTTACAATTTAATTGTGTGCATCTTCGATGACAAATCCATATATGTAGCTTATTTATTAAATTTGGGTTGAATTTTATTTATTTAGATACATGGGTGAATGAGCCAGTTAGATGTATTTTTCCAAAAAACACCATTTTTGGCCTCCATTGTTTTTCCTTGTAAAAGTTGAACTTGGTTAGCTGTTTTACAGACAACTTTATTTTGATGCATGCAGTTGAAATCTGCTGAACTCAGTTTTTCTTTTGTTAAATATCGTGATCTTACTATTTATTTTTATTGTATGCTATACACCAACTTTGAATGCAAATGATCATATAGTAGTATAAGTTTATATAAGCATAGGTTGCTTCTTACTAATTAAAAGCTTCTATTAAATATATATATATATATATATATATATGTTGTACCGCCAGTTGTGGTTTGTTGGCAAACCGGCCTCTCTGAAGGTCATAAATCTTCTTAGGGCACATGTTCGATTCCCCCTCTGGCCAGTTTGTCGGTATTGAGGGTGGTCCTTGAATAGTTAGACACATGAGGGTAGTTGGGGGCTCATATAATAGACTCCGGCCATTCTTTAAAATAATAAAAAGAAAAAAAAACATATATATATCATGAACCATCGCGAACCATCGCGAAGGTGCCAACACAAAGGAGCTGCGACCCATCACAGTGGGATCATGGAAATCGTGAACCATCGCGAAGACGAATGAGACGAAGCGCAAAGCAGGTGGCGGGTTCGCAAACTGTCATGATCCAGAATGGAGCATCACACGAGCTGCCACACCCATGCAGTATTTTTTGGATTCCTCTTGCCTTTCCACTCTTTCCTTTTGCGTAGATGTTTTTTTGCTCAATAGGAGTTTATAAATTGTTGTTCTCTGTGTATGTAAGAGTCAGTTCTGGTTGTGTTGCCTTCAGATTCTTGTGTGGAGTTCATTTTCCTTTTGTGGGTTGTATCCGAGGAGGTGGTGGTGCTCTGACTATATCATCTCCGAGACTGTGATTTTATCATTTTGTTTACCTTCCCCCAAAACCTTCTCCTTTCATTTTTCCAACCACCGAACTCTCCCTCCGTCACCCTAACACCCCGCTGACCACCTACAACCTTTTCTATTGCTGCCCCTATAGTTCTGCACCTCCCCCTCTTTGCCACCTACATCCCGTGGTTACAATCATCCCCCTTCCAATTGTCCATATCCCTCTAGCCGACTTCCGCCACCCATTGGGATACATTTAGAGTGTTTGCTTGTGTCGTGTATGTCAGTGTTGTTATTTCCCATTTGTGTCAAGTTGTAACCATATTTTTCTATTAATGATGGGTTTCTTTTATATTTTCACTACTTTTCCTACTAGTTCCAGTATCATTTTTTGACCAGGTTTTTTTTGAAAAATCTACTTTGATTGTATCAACGTGATATCAGATCTCTCGATTCTTGAGAAATTAATGATTGTATAGCTGGATGTAAGGATTCGTAGCCATCGACACCAAATGTCACGATATAGTTGCTATTAGAGCTAACCAGGAAGCAACAATGAAATCGCTGCGTAGCGAACCTCATGATACAAACACAATTAGAGCTAGATGGGAAGCAACAGTAGAATCATGTTTCATCGCCTTCGGTACCAAACCTTGCCATACAATCACGCCTGGGAATCCACTGACAGATCGCAACTTATGGTACCCGTGCGATACAGTTGCGATTCGACCAAGCTGGGACAACAACGATGGGATCGCGAAAATTGCGGGGAAGCCAACGACAGATGTGCGACCATTAGGGTCCAAAATAATAGCGATTAAGCGAGGAAACAGACGATGGGATCACTTGCATGATCAAACTGCAATATAGACGCGATTCAACTAGTTGGGAAGCCAACAAATGGGATCACGACGTTGAACCTCGCGATATAGCCAACTATAGGATTGTGGCGTGTGAGATCAAGAAGTTTTTGGCTATGTTGTCGTTGTGCCTTAGTCTCAATACAAGTTTGATTTGAGACGAGAAGCCAAACAATGGAATCACGGGGTAAAGGAGTTTCAAAATTGTCCATAAGAGATTTCAACAGAAAAAGTTGATGCTTTGGAAGAGAGATTGAAAGGAGAGATATGACAACTTAAATTCAAGATAGAAGAAAGATTTTTCTCCATTGACAATAGATTCTAGAACTTGGAGGAGATGAGAAGGAAACTTATTGAGATGTAGTTCAAGACCCTGCAAACTCAATTGACAAACCCTAAAAAGGGTTGAACGTAGTATCCATGGCCAAATCGAAAGGAAAAGAGATTGAACGTGAAAAACATAATAAGGAAAACATCCACCATCAAGAACTCCCCTTAGGACATTGATGAGGGATGAATTAGAGTTTTTCGATGGAGGGAGTTGGGCATTTCAATCGAAGAGACGTGGGTGGATTGGAAATTCTTGACTATAGAGATTTGCGTGGATGGAAGGAAGGTGGTGCTTCACAGTGACCCTAGCCTGTTCAAGATCTTGGTGTTAGCAGATCCATCGAAGGTGACAACTATATTGGAGGGACTGCTACCTAAAACCTGGATGGAGTTAAGAAAGCTGATGGGACTTATATGATACTATCAAAAGTTTGTGATGGGTTGTCATTTTATTGTGCGACCATAGAGGAAGAAGTTGAAGAAGGATAATTTTTAGCGGGGGAATGGTGTGTTAATTCGGGTCAACGGGTCGGGTTTGAGTCCGATTGGAAAATGACCCTATTGAATAGGGTCAATTCAAACCCGACTCAAATAACAAACGGATCAAAAACTAAGACCAAAACCTGAGTTTGACCCACTAAACCAAACCTGACCCAAAGTTTCATGTTTATTCGGGTCTTGTTTGGTTTTTGAGATTCAACCAGAACCTGACCCGAATAATAAATGGGTTGATTTCTCTGACCCGAACCCGACTTGAAAAATATTTAGGTCAACCCTAACCCAAATTTTTCGAGTCGTGTTGGTGTGTCAGGTCAATTTTGACACCTGTAGGCCAAAGTGATGACTTAGACTTTTGAGAAGTTAAAAAAGGCTATAACAAGTTTAGCAGGGTTGACGATAAGAACCAGACTCGAGCTAGTTTATGAGTGGAAGTCACACGACTTGATTTAGCAGCAGTTTCTTTTTTTCCCATCTCGAGGATAGGGTGTATTTTTTGAAGGGTGGCATTGTTATGTCGGTGCCTAGTTTAAGGGCAATTTACCTTTGGTGAGCTTAAGGGCATTAGTCTTTTGTTATTTATTATTGTTTAGTATAAATATGACTAATTTGTTGAGAGTTAGGGTTATGCAGAAGATTGTTATTGAGTTTTAGTTTTAGGGTTTGGGAGAAATTTCCCACCTCTCGAATTGTAGTAATTGGGAGAAATCGTCTACCTCTCGAATCGTAGGTGCGTATCTTTATGTGTTTATATTTTGTTGTTTGGTATGTCTGCAATAAACATATTTTGTGCCCTAATTTCTGTGAAAACTTGACTTGAATCATATCACAATCACGAGATTAAAATACTTGATTTCAACCATTTTAATTCCTACCAGTACATCTATTTTTTTTTCCTTTACAAATTTTAGGATGCAGCATGGTTTTTCTTTACAGTGATTGTTTAACTGATCTATTAATATAAAGTGCCAATCAGTAAGCTCCACTTAAAACAACTTAATATAGAGTGAATCTTCTAGAAGATACAGAATAGGCAGATGTAAACGTGAACAAACACACTTTTGTTGTGTTTCAGTAAACTTCTATATAGATATAGAGGAAATTTTTTTTTTGGGGCATCTACGTACATACCACACAAGTCCTATGTATTTACATATCTAACACCTATTTTTTTGCATTTATAACACCTTGTAGCTTTTGGATGGGAAAAAATAATTCTTCTTCTTCAATATTTATGAAATGATTACAAAATAAATAGAGGGGATGTCTCCCATATTAGGAACATCATAAATCAACTATAACTACTCATGATAAAAAAGGAAACAAAAATTATAACATGCCAATAATACAAAATTCTAATAACAAAAGATGCCAAAAATAAAATTTCATAATTAATTTCAACACCTCCTCAAGTTGGAGCATAGATATCTATCATCAACTTGCTTATAAGGACCTCAAAGTTTGGCCTGAATTATTCTTTGGTGAAGGCATCTACTATTTATTAAGCAGTAGTGACATGCAAATAGCTCCACAACCAATCTTCTCTTTTATGAAGTGTTTGTTGATCTACCATGCTTTGTGCGCTCATTTTGCATAGGATTTTCTGTAATGCTTATGACAGTTTTATTGTCACAGTATAACTTCATTGGCATATCTATCAGAATTCGTTGCTCTTCAAGAATTCTCTTCAGCCATAACATCGCTCATACTCCATTAGCTATAACTCGATATGCTGCTTCGACACTACTCCTTGCCATCACATTCTGTTTCTTACTTCGCCAGATAACCAAATATTCTCAGACATAAGTACAATATTTGAAAGTTAATTTTCTGCAACAACTGAGCCCGCCCAATCTGCATCAGTGTATGCTTCTATATTATGTTGTGGGGTCTTCTGAAATAGTAAATCCTTGCCCGTTGTAATTTTTAGGTATATGAGAATCCTGTTAACTGCTTCAAAATGTTTCTCAGAGGGAGAATGCATAAATTAACTCACCAAACTTACAACAAAGGCGATATCTAGCCATGTATGTGATAAGTACACATTCCCCCTAACTCATGATATTGAGTTGTATTCATTAAGTCACAATTCTTCTCATCTCTCAGCTTTTAATTAGGATTAATTGGAGTATCTGAAGGCCTACAACTGCTCATCCCAGTTTCCTTTAGGAGGCCAAGAACATACTTCTTTCGGGAAGCAACAATTATTTTTTTCAATCTAGCAACCTCAATATCAAGGAAATACCTCAAAGATCCTAAACCCTTGGTCTCAAAGACTGAGGAGAGGGAAGTCTTCGACCGGTTCATTTCATCTACGTCATCTCTAGTGAATTAAAATCAGTATGACCATCTTTCGATCCTTTGAATGCTTGAAGAACATTGCATGATCTCTTTGTTTTTGAGTATACCCCTGACTCTTAACAAACATTGTAAACGTCTCAAATCATGCTCTCGTTAACTACATCAACTCATACAATAAACCTTTTACTTTACACACTTTTGTGTCAAACTTCTCATTAAATCCTAGAGGTGCATCCATATACACTTTTTCCAAGTCTTCATTGAGGAAGACATTCTTTATATCTAGCTGTTGTAGGGGCCAGTCGAGATTGACTGTAAGTGATTGAAGTACCCTTACATTGTTTAGTTTTGCAACTGGAGTTTGGAGTGAATGTTTCTAGATAATCAATGTCATATGTTTAAGTAAATCTCTTAGCAGTCAGTCTAGTCTTGTGTTGTTCTAAAGAGCCACCAGAATTGTACTTGATTATAAAATCCCATTTCCATCTGACAGCTGTGTTTCTTCTAGGTAGATCGATCACTTCCCATTTGTTTTTTTTTTCAAGAGATTTCATCTCCTCGAAAAAAACCTCATTCAATTTAGGGACTTTCAGAGCATCCCACATAATTCTAAGAATCTCCATATGCAATAGTTGTGAGATAAAAGCACGGAAAATGGTGAGAGATTTCATATAACACGTAATGGAATAATGGATATTGGGTACAAGACCTTTTCCAACTGGAAAGGCTGGACTCATTAGACTTGTGATTTAATTTAGGCTCAGATTCACAGCTAGAAGATTCCAAATTTGAAGATGAAGTGGACTGAACATGAGGTAAAGGATTGATGAGGAAATTGCATAAGTTTGTGGATTTTGGGTTGCGCAAAAGGATTTATAAACTTTTTCTTTTGAGTTGTCCTTTACGAGTATACGAGATTAAACTGTGCCATTGCTGTTATTCTTTGTCTTGTATCTTCGTTGTTGTAGACACATGAGATGGCATTGTAGTAACTTCGACATTGAAAAAACTCAATGCACCGTCTCCTGATATAATATCACTTGAGTTTTCAAGTTGAATAATTACGATTTGGGACGTACTATTTTCATATTATTCGGTTTGAAGAAAATCCTGAAACTCAATAGACACATTTTTATTTTGTTCTTCCCATTGAAGATGAGATGGAAAAAATGATTGTAATTAAAAAGGTGACATCCGCGATAATAAACATTTATTTAGAATTGGGATAAAAAAATTAATACTCGTTTTGGTTAGGAACCTAATCAACAAACAAACATTTTTTAGCATGAGGTTCAAGTTTTTGTTGATTATGAATGTGAATGAAAATAGTACACCCAAATATCTTTAGAAATAGAGAAGATAAGACCTAATTTTTTTAATTATTTTTATTTTTTTTAAAAAGCATCAAAAGATGTTTTAAAATCTTATTAGTGTTCTGTTTATGAGAAATGTTGCAGTGAGAACTTCTTTACTTTAAAGATATTTATGCACCTGATTGGTAAATAGCAATGCCTGAGCTACTTTCAACAGATGTTTGTTTTTTCTTTCATCCAATTCATTTTGTTAAGTGTTAATACAAAGGTTTTGATGAATAATTCTTTTTTCAAGAAAGAATTGACCCATGTGCTTTTGAAATATTATCGGTTATTGTCACTCCGTAATATTTAAATAGTTGTTTGAAGTTGTGTTTGTACCATAATGTAAATTTTTTTGGAGTTATTTCTACTTTAGTATTTTCTTTTATTAAATAAACACAATTTAATCTAGTATGATCAACAGTGAATGTCACAAACTATTTTTCCCCGAATGTCTTAGGGTATCAAAGTAAATGGTGTAATTGGACTGTATATTTGTGGAGAAAATGATACGAGATGATGCTTAGTAAACTGACGCTCCACATTGAAACAACAAGTTTTTTTTTATTCTGAAATAATTTGAGGAACAAATATTTTAGATAAAGAAATTTGGGATGAACTAACCTATAATACCATAACATAATTTCATTGTCCTTAGAAAAATAAAATAAAATTTAAAACAATACTTTGACATTGTTATTCGTGTCAAGTTCATTGTCAAAATAGTAGAGTCCGCCTTTTTCCTTAGCACGACCAATAATCCTCTCATTGGTTAATTTCTGAAACTCACAACAAAAGAATAAAAGCTAGTTTGACATTGATGAGCAATATTAATTTTAGTGATGGATAATACTTTCCATGATAGATTGCGAACATGGAGAATATCACAAAGAGTTAACGAGAAGAGTTTTATAGATCATATCTCAACAATTACTGAGAGGGAACCATCGATAATTTTTATTTTTATTTTGCCTGAACAAGGTCTATACGAAGAAAATAATTTAGAACCAGCCATGTGATTGATTGCACCAGAATCAATTATCGACGAATGAGAAAAATTAGGAATACCACTTAACAAAACCTTGACTAAGGTGGGGAAAATTTTGGAGTTCGAAATGATTTGTTGAGGTGCTCTAATTGCTTTTGGTGAAAGAAATTGTGTTCGAGTTACCAGGCAACTCATGAGTTTCTAGAGCAATGGCTTGATAAGCTCGATCTTCATGCGTGGATTTTGATTTTCAATTTGCAGGTTTACCATGAAGCCTCTAACATGCCTATTTCGTGTGCCGTGATTTTTTTGCAATGCTCGCACCATGGTTTTTTGTTGGTCTTCTTTGTCAGTGTCAACCCCTTTTGGCACAAGAGTCGACTTCTTCTATTCATTATTAATAGACGATATGATTCAGTGTTTCACAACACAATTCTTCTTCTTGGCTCTTCATGTATGAGTACCAAAAGAACTTCAATTGATGATAGAGGTTTCCTGCCGAGGATGCGACCTCAGACTTCGTCTAAACTTCGACTAAGACTGGTTAAGCATATGTAGACCCAATCATTTTTCTCTTTTTTCTTGTGGTGGCAAAAATAATCATTTGAATCTTTTTCAGATGTTATCATAGCATTGATCAAGCTCATGCCATCATTGTCGTAACATCACAATCATTTTATTTAGATTTTCAAAGTCGAGTTTTTAACAAAATTTTGCGACAATGTTTCTAAATTTGAATAGAGATCTTGAACAACCTCTCAAATAACTCGAGCATTGATCAAATTCTGGGGATAATACTCAGTTGATATATGGGTAGGGTGAGGTGATGTAGTTTTGAAATTACTGGAACTAGTCGATGTGGTAGAATTTCTTCGAACTCCCGCCATCATTGTTGATTGGTACGGCATCCTAAGAATCTGACACCCCAATCTCGATTGCGCGAGCAGAGCAGAACTCTGTGATCCCGATCGTTTTTTTTTAATTAAGAACAGCGTAGAACTATTTTATGCTGCAATAAGTTCACTTTCTTGCTCGAGCAGTGTGAAATTCCTTTATGTTGCGATCCCAATCTTTGTTCGATCAATAACGGCGCCTAACTAATGCATGCCGGTCAAATGAGAGAAGGGAATGATGAAAACACGCGCAATCGTTGACCTAGATCCCTCGGCAGCTATGGACGTTGCAGCCTCCTTGTTTTGTTGATACGCACAAGCAATCGTCGATCTAGAACGTTTGACAACTACGGACATCATGATCCCAATCTTTTAGAACTTTTATATAGCTAGTAAAAGTAACAACAATCGCCTAAGGTTATGCGTCAATATAAAAACTTTGCAGTTCGACTCTCCTCAATGCATTCATTTATGATAAAATATCACTCAACAGAAATGACAGAATGTATAAAAGAAGAAAAAAATAAAAAAGTAAAATAACTTATTTTAATTCGATGCCTTGAAAATAGCATGAACCGTTTTAATCATATAATTGCAATCACTAAAGATTATTGCTTACTCTTTTTAGCTTTTCTGTGTATAAACTTATTCATTCATGTTCTTGCATTTTCTTCTTGCAACTTATTATCCACTTTCCAAGCCGTCTCTGTGGATTCTTCTTTTAAATTTTAGGAAGATTTACATACATACCACTCAATTCTTATGTATTTACATATCTAACACCTAAACTTCAATTTTAACATATAGAGGTTTATTTCACATTTGAAAAGTTAAAATAGTGGTATTTTTGATGTGATATGACAGATATTAGTGGTATAAATGTAAAAAAGCAACGTTTAGTTGTTAGATATATAAATACGAAGGAATTGGGTGGTATGCATGCAAATGTAGGAAATATTTTCTAAGCCAAGAGAAATATTTTCTGCATGAAAGTTGGTTGTGATGTTATCCTCTTCATATTTTTTTGTTGTAAAATCCCAATTTGTATTATTAATAGCAATAAAATTGGAAAATTACTGTCAAATGAATTTTGGATATAATGTGAAATCCAATTTGCAAAATCTTGTTTCTGATTAAGGTGTAGCAATTATATGAGGTAAATCTAAATGCAGATGAGGGAGATGGGACTGTTGTGAGGCGGCGAGGTCGGCCGAGGAAAGTAAGGAACCTCGAGGGAAAGAAACTGTTTCACGGCGAAGGTTCCAGCGGAGAAGATTCCATCAGCGTCACCGAACAGATCAGTCAGGACGAGGACGAAGAAGAGGAGCAGCAGCCTCTCGTTCATTCACTCAAGCCTTCTGCTTCTAAGCTTAGAGCTCTAAGAATCTCTCAGCAGCAGGAAGCAAGAGCTCAGCCTGGAACCTCTTCATCTGCAGGTAACTAATTCCCTTCATGTATATATTCCTCTGTTTTTATAAAAGGGTTTTTTACATACCAGCCAAAATTTTATTTTATTTTTAAGTAGGAGTGGGCAGTTATACTTAAAGTTTAGGGTAATTTGTGGTTGGTTGAAATGTGGACTTTTATTTAGGTGGTCAACTATCTCATATATTTAAAATTTAGAGTGGTTGGTACGTAAAAACCCCTGCCGAAAAATATTTACACATTTATCAAGATTGTTATATGAAAGGAAAAAAAAAAGGGGAAGATGTATGTACTTACCGCACAATTTATATGTATTTACATGTCCAACATCTAAAATTCAATTTTTACATATATACCATCTTGTCTATGCATGAAAGGTGTATTTTACATTTTAAAAGTAAAATGACGGTATTTTACTAATGTAAAAATGGTGTGAAAGATCAAATTTACTAATTTGAAAAGTAATTTTTTTTTCTATTTTAAAATAGGGAATTTTACATACATACCCCACAATTTTTATGCATTTACATATCTAACACCTAGAGTTTGATATTTTTGCTTATAACACATTGGTAATAAAAACGATGAAAATGTTATTTTTGATGTGATGTCAAATACATGAATTATATGTATGTAAATATGGAATGTTAAGTTAGAGATATTTAAATAGATAAGAATTTTGTGATATGCATGTAAATGCCCTTTGTTATGTTTGTAACAGCACTAATTTCTTGCTATTTCCACCAGGGAGGAATGGATAGTCATTTCATAGGAAAGAAACTGGAAGCACAGTTCTCAAAGCATATCGAAGTATGAGAGAAAATAGTTAGCGTTTAAGGCTGTAAATTAATTAATTACAGTTTGTAATTTAAAACAACATCCGTGGCATTTTGGACTTTTATTTTTGTTTTATTTTGTTTTGTTTTGTTTTTTTTTTATTCAACATAAAACAAAAGTATGTACGGTAACCCTTAACGATTTTTCAACTTCTATATATATATATATATATATATATATATATATATAATAATAATAAAACAAGCAAATACAATATCTCCTCCATCTCCGCCGCCATCTCTCCAATGGCAGAAGAAATATTACATCAGTACTACGCACCTAGAAATAAGGTGCGTAGCCAATCAAAACGCGCCACGATATCTCGCGCGGCAGAGCAAAAAAAACGGCTCAGTAATACGGGGAATATTCCCTCCTGTGTTATTCATGTGTTATTGCGCGTTATTCATGTGTTATTGTGTTATTCATGTGTTATGTGTTATTGTGTTATTATAACACCAAAAATATTCTCAGGATACAATAACACATGAATAACACACAATAACACTTGAATAACACGGGAAATATTCCCGATAGAGAAAAAAACGGCGCAGTAACACGGGGGAATATTCTCTCCCGTGTTATTCTTGTGTTATTGTGTGTTATTCATGTGTTATTATGTTATTATAACACCAGGAATATTCCCAGGATACAATAACACACAATAACACATGAATAACACGGGGGGGAATATTCCCCGTGTTACTGCGCCGTTTTTTTTTCTGCGTCGCGCGGGATATTGTGGCGTGATTTCATTGGATACGCACGTTCCTCTACGTGCGTAGTACTGATGTAATATTTTTTCCCAATGGCATATCTTATGTGATGAAGTATTTGGATGTTGTAAATATAAAAAGTAATATTTAAGTGATAGATATATAAGAGGTAGAATCAAGCACAATTATCAAATGTTCAATTTTTTTTTAAAAATATTAAATTTTATTATTTCTATAGAATAATTTTGAATTTTAGGAGAGGAATCGATCATGTTGAACGTAATCTTATTCCGCCTTTGGATGCGTTAGGAATTAAGTGGTTTGTATTTAAATGCTTTTTATGATATAAAATTTAATAAAGCTGAAAAAAAAAAAACACTGGAGTGCATCATTATGCATATGACTGTTCTATATGGTGCCCTGTTAGGAGTTTAGAATTGCTTCCGGTAAGCATGAGAAGCACTCGGTTTGTGAACTCAATGACTTGTTAGTTTGATATTGTCAACTAGGCAACTCAAAAACTCAACTGGTTAACTCAGTTGGAGTTAAACTCGTTGAGTCAACTCAGCTCGCCGTCTTAAGTATATATTCTTGCAAAAAATTCTTGATTTTAAAAATGTTCAAAATGCCATCTCACCTCCATATACAACCAAGATTAAAATTATGGGATTTTGGATCACAATCTGATGAGGAATGCTTGCTACTAGGGTTGTTAACATTTTGTTTTCGAGCCGAGTTGGCATCTGCTAACAATCGGCTCGAAAAAAATTAGATCTTAAATTTTGGCTTGTAACTTGGTTGTTCATTTCGATCTGATCTTAGTCCGAACCAAAATTCTAATCGATTTCGAACGATTAATGATCTTCGAGCTAAATTCGTTAAATTCATACTCTTTATTATGGTTATTAACGACAATTTCAAATTTCAAATTGAGCTGGGAATGGCTCGATTCGTAATTTAGATCCAATCTCAAGCCTTACCTAAAAGCCCTTCACCAAATGGGATATCACTATCCGATTAGGAAAGGCTACAAATACTTCCAGTGTTCCCCATCTGCCGCTTGAAAATACAAATTCAAATTCGCGCGATGGCGGAATCTAAGTTTTTTTTAGGGCGAACTCTGAGGCGATATGGGATCGCTAGAATCCTCTGGCGAAGCAACGTTAGGGTTTAGGGAGATCAGGATTGCAGCGGAGAGCCTCAGCAGATCTGATATGTTCCATCTTGTTAAGGAGCTCCTAGGGTTCATCCTCTATACGCACCATCAGATACCCGCGTAATCCCTCCCTCCCTTCGCGATAACTTAAAAACTCCCATCCTCATTTTCGTCTTGCTCGCTCATTCTTCTATTAGAATTTCACTTCTGCTTCTCGATAGTCGCCATTGGTAAGTATCATCACTTCAGTTGGTGAATTTCGCGACGCTTAATGGTTTTTTTTTTGTTGTTGATTTGTACGGTATTTTACATGTCTACTCTCTCCTTTACATTAACGTTTAATTTAGTCTAGTTTCTATATTTCGCTAGACAAATACATTACTCGGTCATAAATGTGTTTTTCGGTGTATTTATTGAAGTGGCTTTCCATGTTTATCTCTTCCTCCATCGTATAGAGACGAAAGCAGTATTATCTATACATTTTGGTTAATCTCTCAATATGGGGCTTTTGGATTTTTACGTTTTTTTATTACAACTTTTAGCGCTATCTGTCAACGGATTTAGGCAACGATTTATGCAGGATTAAGCGAAATCTTGCCAGACAGTCGTTTTGGACAACCTAAATCCAGGGCTTTTCAGAGGCATTAAGAGAGTATAATCTTTATTCATGATATGAACCCTCATATTTATAGGCATAGGTATCAGTATTACAAAAATATATATTGGCCTCCTTATCATTGACTTTTTAGAGAGACTTGTTGGTAATTATAGAGTTATTAACATATAATAAGTCCGGGGGACTGATTCGATCGATAATAGTTTGTTGACCGTCAAGTAAGTCTTGACTTGATCGATATCTAATCCGAAAGATTGCTTCCTATCAATCGTCCCGATAGTTTATCTCTGGCCTGAGGAAAATCTTCTAACACGTTTGGCCGATTGCTCAAACAAGACGTATCCCTTGCCAACATCCAGCTTAAAACGATCGTCAAGAGATATGTTCGATCATCAGTATCATCCTTTTAAGCCGTTTATCTGTCTTTAGATTCGTGCTGACATATTTTTATATGTACATGGATAGATTAAAAATTGCAAGACAGTTTTACTGGATTTATAGAATTTTTTTAAATTAGTGGTCAAACAATTTTTGAGATTTAACCTATTCAGGCTTAGTGATTTATAGGATTTACTAAATTTTAGTTATTTAAAATCTTATCGGTTAGTAGAAAGCACCTCAAGTGTCAAACATTGGATTATATTCATACACATGTAGCTAGATATATAAAAAAATAAAAAAAATAAAAGATGATGAAGAATTGAAAACCTGAGTAAACAAACAAATTCTAATATGCTATTTTTACTGTATTATTCAGGAATCTTTTATTGTGCTATAAGCCCCTCAATACTAGATTGAATGTGATTTAGTTCTTGCTATCATCTACGTCGCATACTAGAAAGTTTATTTTGCTGTGAAAGACTTGCAGTGCTGTCTAGAGACAGGTGAGATTTAAATTATCAGGAAGTAGTAAATCCCGAAAACCCAAATTTATGGGATTTACTAAATGACTGGTTAAATCCGGAAAACTGTCTAGCAACACATTTAATACAACAACAACAACAACAACAACAACAACAACAACAAACCTTTGTCCCACTAAGTGGGGTAGGCTACATGAATCCTTTTTCTCCATTGCGTCGTATTGAGTGTCATATTTTCATTTGATTCTAATAAATTAAGATCATTTTTATATGCCCAAGTTTTTCTAGGTCCAAGTTTGTCTTTCTTAACATAAGTTTAATCTAAAACATTTACTCTCCTAATCGGATCATCAGATGGTCGCCGTTTAATGTGGTCAAACCATCTAAGACTGCTCTCTCTAATTTTATCCGTCACTGGAGCTACACCAATATATTCATTTCGCATTTTGTCTCCAAGTGTAAAGTCTCTCATTTTACCTAAGCATTCTCATCTCGGCAACACATAACTTAGTTTTATGCTTCTCTTTTAAAAGCAAACATTTATTGCCATAGAGCATTGCAGTTCTCACCACCATCTTACAAAATTTTCATCAAAAAGATTCATGTCATGATTTTTCGATAAATTTTACGCTCACTGTTGACTACCTAACACAAATTTAATAAATTCAATAAATCCAGTGAAACTGTTTGACAGTTACTGACCTGCGTCGCAGCGGTTATCAAGCTAAGCTTTAAATCCAAAGTGTGTGAAGTTAAATTCGCCGATTCATAAAATTTTCTAAACCTGCGATATACGCTGAATCCGTGAAATCCTGATTTACGGCATCAGAGGATTTATTTTGTCCAAAATAATCGTAGGGCAAGATTCCGCTTAAATCCTGCCTAAATTTCACCTTAAATCCGTCGCCATACAGCCCCACAGTGCTCAGTTGTTTAAATCTCAAAAGCATTGTTGCCTTAGATCAGCTCAAAAGAAAGGCATAGATGGCTCTTCAAGAGCCTGAGCAAAACTGGAGAAGATATCTATCTTTGGATCCCTTATACTTATGAATCCCCATAAATTTAAATTAAAAATATTTAAATATAAAAAAAACATTATGGAATGAGAGATTGTTCGAACAATCATAAACATGTTTCTTGGGAATACCCTCAATGATCATATGGCCCTGCCTGAAGCTTAAGTATAATGATGACATCCAATATGGATCTGTTGGCTCCTCTCCAGACTATGGCTTGAGGTATTTCCCTATGTGACCACAACCTTTCTTAAGAAAGAGTGGATAGAGTCTACCAAGTTTTGGAAAAACCAAAGTTTAGGTGTTAGACATGTAAAGACTAGTCCTTTTTTCTGTAATTTTACTCCTCGCAATGCATTTTAATTTTATGCCAGATCATATGTTGCGCATAACCTTGGATTGGCTTGTATGTCTCACTTATAATTCTTCTATAAAATTGAAAGGATTGAGTGATGGCGTCAATTTTATGTACTTATTAAACTTAGATTAATGCCTGCTGAGAATTTCAAATGTTCTCCTTAGACTGGTCGTTTTTTTTTATTCATCAATGGTTTCATGCATCACAAATATTTCTTCATCAGATGGTTAATTTTCAGGAGCTCAATCCTTTGGATAAATTTTGAAAGGGATTTTTTGCTATCATAAAAAGGTTTACGGTATTATTGATGCTATCTTTTTTCAGGGTTTTGCAGCACCTTGAACATGAATTTAATGGCCTAAAGGAAGATTATAAACAGTTGGTATGCGATTCAGTCAGCATATTACTGCGTTATGGGTTACAATATCTAACCTTTATATGTTTTTTTCCTCCACCCCATTTATAGGAGTTGTTACACAGTACTCGAGTAGAAAGGAAGGAGAAGAACATTTATTTTCATAGAAGGGCTAATATGAGAAAAAATGAAGTGAAATCAAGCATAAAAAAGCTGGAAAAGTTGATGAGCAGCATATCTACTTTATTTTCTGCTCTTCAGGAAGCCATTGATGGAATTCCTGATTTTCATGGGGTTACTTTCCTTCTTGGAGGAAGCCCTGCACGTCCCCAACATGTTTACGAGATTTTCTTTTCTCATTTCGGAGTTAATTCTGACAATGTGAATCACATCACCAAAAGCAAAGCAGCAGAAGCTCTTTCAAGAAAGGTCATCTCATTGACATCTTTAGCGTCCATGAAATTATTATGTGCATAGCAATTTAGGTGCAGGGTGTTGGAGTGCACATCTGTGTTGGGGTGTAAATGAGCCGAGTTTGAGCAAGCCGAGTGTTTGTTTGTGCTTGGCTCATTCAAATTTTCTTGGCTCGAAATAAGTTTGTGTTCAAAATGGCTTGTGAATAGCATGTTCGTGTTAGGCTTGATTCAAATTCATTTGTTCATTTCAATTTATGTTCAATTTGAAATTAGCTCAAATTATTTTAAAAATAATAAAATTAAATATTTTTTAATAGAACATAAAAATTAATATAATAATATTTTTAATTAATTATTAATTAATTAATGTTAAAAAGAGCAAAACACGATCAAACAAAAATTTATTAATGTTTGACTCGTTTATAAATAGAGGTACAAAAATTATTTGTGTTGAATACAGCTATAGGGCTCGCCTGCTCAATAAATGAATCAAATACAAGTTATTGAATAAGTGGAACACCAGCCATTCGTTAACGAAGAACTATTTTTGACAGCCCTATAGCTGTTTGCTCACTGCATGCTCACAATAAAAAATAAATACATAAATAAATAAAAATTAAGCAATGAGACTCACATTATGAAATTTGGAACTACATACTTTATCCACAACTAATAATATCTCCTAAATTGGGAGCTTATCTTGTCATAAGCTATTTAACTTGATACATGTTTTTCTTTTAACAGGTTGTTCGAGCATTGATGTCTAATGATGCGGGAAGTTCTATCTCAGGTTTTCTACTAAACTAGCATCATAAATCTCCTAAAATAATATAAATAAAACATCAAATAGTATTTTTCTAGGTCCAACTAAGCTGTTTTTGATGATTAAATGTCCCTGTACCTTCAATTCACCATTGCATTTCTTGCCCAAACGTGATTTCAGATGCAATAAAAAGGTATCAGATTTCAGTATCTGTTGTGAAACTGGAAACTGCTTAATACTATTCATTCGGTTCATGTGCTTTAAACCTTTTATAGGTACTGCCATTCAAGTTGCATATTAAGTCTAAGATGGGTGACCAAATCATGAAAGATTCACATTACAATTCCGGCGAAACTAATTCTAGTTCGCTAGCAGATATGGTTGCAAATGATATGATCTGGTAATTTATTATTCGAACAAAAATTGGGCGGCAGCATTCAGATGAACTTCCATTCAAAAGAAAACATACATTTTTCGTTTGCTTGTTTGAATTTAATTTATTATCTTTAGAATTTGTGATATAAATTGCGCTTTGTTATGATACATGAGCTCACATCTGGGTTCTTATTGTAGGTATCAGTGCAGGCATGCTGTCAAAGGGCTTGCTTTTAAGTCTCATGAGACTGACTGTTGAGGGCTCCACATTAGTATGTTGCTCAAGACTAATTGTTTTCTTTTTCCCTGTTTCTACACTATGTTTCTTGCTGGTTCCTTCTTTTTTTCTAAATGATTCTTTTACATCTCTAATAACTAGAGCTATATTTGGTTTAGGTGAATGCCATTTGCATGTTGATATCAACGTTTAGTTTTAAGCCCTTTTTAAGTATTAATTGATTATGGATATGACATTATATGCAAAAATGGTTAGTTGTAATTTCATTGCTATAAATTTGCTAATCATCGTTCATTTTTTTTGCTTTCTAATATTTTGGAGGGACAAGGGAATTAGGGAAGTTGTCATGGATTTGTGCATGAATTATAATTGCTGAGATGGAACTGGAAGTGAAACCTAAAATTGCTCTGTATAGGGTGATCCAACTGAAAACATTACTCTACTCATCTAAAGAAGTTGTTAACAATGGTATTGTGATGGTATAAATGACATATGTTGTTGTGGTGGAACTTCGGTATATAAATGCACATGCTTCAAGTGATTCACATCATTTTTTTATGTATGACTAATGTTAGTAAACCTAATTCAAGATATATATATATATATATATATATATATATGAATGTGCCTCTAAAATATAATGTCATATAGTTTAAGATATGATTTACCATAAAAGATCATCGAATCATCGAAGTCAGCTGAGAAGCATACATGTATGTGTCTGTGCTTGACCAATTAGAAATGTTTAGGCCAACTCTTAACCAAAAGGACGGTGATATCTGACACATACCTTTGGATAATCAATGAGGAGATTGTTGCAACATTCAAGCCATCATGAATCCCATTTGTGCCTCACCATCATGACATGTTTATCAATCAAATGAGGATCATCACTACACACTCTTAAGTCATTCCAACATCAAATAATGTAATGATCATCTCCCTGACAAGATTATGAAATGTGTTTATCATGTTATCATTGCTCTACAAGCCTAATTGAAAGATGGTGATTAATTTTGATACAGTGCAAGCGTCTGATGTAATCTAAACCACTTTGATGTATACCTTATATGAACGAGAGCTTATGGTTGGCCACTCTCTGGCCATTACAAAGAGTGATGCCACTTCTATAATAGTTTCTTGTTGAGATAGAATATAAGTCAATACTTTTTTTTAATCATAAATAATACATTTAGCTGTAAAAAAAGATCGTTGTTCGCGAACAGCTCGTGTTTGACTCGTTCGTTAAGTAAACGAGTTGAACACAAACAAGTTCTTAAAGCTCGAATTATAAATGAGTCGAACACGAACAACTCTTTATTCGCTTTTGTTTAGCTCGTTTTAGCTCAAAATAAAAAAGTTATATAATTATTTATAATAATATATTATATAATTTTTATCTAAGTTTAAATCATAACAGCTCGTGTAGTAACGTGGTTATGTGTTTTTTTTTCATACATTTGGTCCAGATTCAAATCTAGCACTTTACATCTTTTTTTTTTCAATTTAGTTTTAACGAGTCAATTTTGAGCCGAATACGAACACGAATATTTAAATCGAGCCGAACACGAACATATTGTTCAAGAGCCAATCACGAGCCGATTTCAAACACGAGCAGTTTCGAATGAGCCGAACATGAGCCAAGCCTGAGCTAGCTCAAGCTCGGCTCGTTTACAGCCCTAAGCTACGTGACATTGAAGATGTGAAACTGCATCAAGGTGAGATCATCGGTGTGAACGATGCATTCTAGCAATGCTATGATGAATGATTCTTCATGAGGGGACACAACTGTCCCCAAGCTGCCGTTTGAAATGTCGTTTTCATCATTTTTCAACTATAATATTTACATGTATAATATTTATCAGTAGAAAAGAATATTAGTAATAAAGAACATAAAAGTTAAATTTAAAAGAATTTAAATAAATTTAAAATATTATTTTTTGGGTTGAGGGCAAATAAAATAATTATTTTCTATAGTCATGCAAAAACTATAAATTCTAGTGCTACTAGTCCTATTCTCATCGATATTATTAGTGTAGCATTTAATTCGTAGTTGTCTGAATCTTCTATTGAAAGTTGGTGAAAGTATTCAATAACACAAATTGTAAGATCAAATTCTATTCACTCCGATTTATGTTAAATTATATGAAATTGACATGGGGCGTGATTGCGAGCTGAACAAGGCGGGTTCAACAACAGTACCTGGATTGATTCAACAACAGTTTCTGGACCGGTTCAACAGGGAGGCTAGACCTGATAGTACTTATTAGGGTAAGGAGCTACCCCCTGTCCCCACCCCTCCTAGTTATTATAAATATGTGTTTGTTGTCTTAGGGTTCATTTTTTTCTTCCAGATTACAAATTTCTGTCAAAGCCATCCGGCGGGATGTTTTTCTCTTCTAAGGCTGTATCCGAAAGCGAGAAGGTACTTCGGCTATAACTCGCAAGAGGTGGTGATCTTCTCCAAATATTTGAAGAGTGCTCCGACTGTAATTCAATCCTACAGGGATACATATCTTCCCCAACTCCCCTTTAGTCCAATTCCCCTTCCCAACCAAAACCCATATGCAATACCCCCCACTGTAACTCCCTTCTTTTCCCCCCTACTTTTTCCCGTCTCACCCAGTCGCAACCCACATGCAATATTCCCCATCATAACTCCTTTCTACCCCCCTCTTGCTTCTTTCCAGTCACACCCAAATGCAACCCCACCTACAAGCCTCCCCGCCTTCCCGTCCTCCTACTGCTTGTATACTCTCCATCACAACAACCTATTGTGGCAGCCACACTCTGCCCCACCTATTGTCTTCATCCCCTTTCCCATACAACGGGCTCTCTATACTAGCAGGCCTTGCCCACCTGCTGCCTTAGCCCCACTCCATCTTACACCTAGCTATAACCAGCTCGCTACCTGCACTTAGCCAGTCTTCGTGCGACTGCCACAACCTTCCCATCCACCACCCCCTATCGTCCAGCCAATGTTCATCACCTTTTCCCTCGCCCTAGGAAGTTGTCTGTATTTGTTTGTCATTTATTTCCCGTTTTAAACAATTTTCATTGCAATCGTTTGAATTTCAACAATAATAATTTTATTTCCATTGTGATTTTGGTTAACTTTGGTATCATTTGGTACCTGAGTTAGTCTAACCCTAGTCTTATCCTAAGATTTCCTAGCATCCGCCTTACCCCACAACAAAAAATTTTTTTCCCTATTTCCAACCCTAGCCACACTTTAACCTAACCCTAATGCCCCTTGCCGATTTTCAAAATCAACAACCCCAACTTACTTTTCCTACACCTTCAATCAGTCTCCTAAACCCTCTTTCACCTACCAATTCTAAACTTTAGTTATGCCACCAAGGAGAAACGTGCCCGAGTCTACCCGCAAAGAGATACAGTAAGAGTTCCATCGTCTTCAACAGTGACTTGTAGAGATTGATGATGAAACCCAGGGGGACTTACCCTCGATGGTGATAGAAAAAGTTGAAGAGGCAAAAATTTCAACCCCTTCCATAAAGAGGATTTCAGTGATGAAGAAGTAAAACCACGATGCTTTGGGATCCAGTACTAGAGGAGGCTGAGAGAGGAGGCTACCTATAGAGGACACAGTGACTTCAAAATAAAGGGCAATCGGCCAAAGTTCAAGGGAGTTATGCATCCTAACGACTTTATCGAATATGGATACAATAAGTTGAGCAGATCTTCGAGTACAAGGAGGTGCCAGAAGATTAAAGAGTGGAGCTTGCAACCATCTAACTGAGAAACGACTCCTCCTTGTGGTGGGACAATTTGCAGAGGTAGAGGAAAGTAGAAGACAGTGATAAGATTTTCAGGTGCAAAAAGATAAAGTAAGCAAGGTAGAGGAAATATCTCTCTCCCAACTATCACCAGAATATGTTTCTGAGACTCCACTACATAAAACATGGAGATGTATCAATGGAGGAGTTCACGACGCAGTTTGACCGGTTGCAGATGAAGTGTGATTTGGTCAAGCCAGAGAAACACACCATAATCTGTTATTTGGGGGGTTGAAGCCCACTATTAGAAATGTGGTGTAGCTGCAACCCTATTGGTCACTGGGAGATGTCCAGACCTTAGCATTAAAAGTGAAAAGGTAGCAGAAACAGAGTAAATAATCACCATCAGTTAGACATCCATCCACAGTTGGAGACACGACAATAAGCGCACCTCAAAGAATTGAGAATTTTGGTTCAAATAAGGATAGAGCCACCCTGGTGAGAAGAATCTGAGAAGAGTAGCACGTCTGTTACAGTACCAGTTAGATAATGCTTCGAATGCCACAGATTTGGGCACATCATCTCCAGCTGCCCGATGAGCCGAGTTGTATCATTTACTGAGCAGAGCGCTGAGGAGGATGTTAGCGACGCGGAGACATCCAAGGAATATGGTGAGGTGTATCATCTTCCACCGGATGAAAGAGAGGAACTCGTGGATCAACGGATCCCACAGACTGAGAATACAAGGAATCCACAGTAGATTTGCACAACATTTTCTACACCCACTGTTGTGTGAATAGAAATGTATGCAATCTCATCATCCGATCGAGGGAGCAATAAGAACACGGTTTCTACGCAAATGGGAGAGAATTAGGTTTCATGACTTAAAAAGGAAAATAGGGTTAGCATTGATCGGAGATGGCTAGTGGAGTTTTCGATTAAAAGTTAGTTGGAGGATCAAGTGTAATGCGATGTGGTCTCTATTGACGCTTGCCACCTTTTGTTGGGAAGACCTTGCTAATTTGATTGTATAACTCAGCACGACGAATTCAGAAACACATATTCTTTAACAAAGGATGAGAAGCACATAATCCTCCCTTCGACAGAGCACGAGTTCACGGGTGCCCTTACCAGCAGATCGACATCGGTGGAACCAGTTTTGGTGACAACAGAAGATGAAAGGACTGAAACACTGGCTTCAAACACAAGACGATCACGACAGAGCATGTTGGGACATCACAACTGATATCTTACCGCCATGGCCACCATCATTCAGATAGATTCTTCCTACCCTCACTTTAGATCAGGTTGAGTCGACCGTGAATTACTTTGGAAGTAAACAACAGTATATGTGTGGCACATCTCAAAAAGGGGCTCGGGGGGGGGAGGGCTTTCGCCTCCTTCGTCGTTCTTTTTCCTCGTAGTAGCTTGAGGAGGACCTTGGTTTCCTCCCACATTTCCTCAATTTCTTTTGCATGTCTGCTGGGGAGGATCTTCTTTCTCCTTCAAAAGAGTCTACTTCAGTTTCCTCTTCACCTGAGTAATTAGAATCGTTTCGTCGTCTCTCGATTTGCTCTAAAGATCGAATTAAGGGCTCATCTTACTCTCCCTCTTGGTATAATTCTAGGTAAATCTTGGACGCGGGCCTCTCTCCTAGGCCAGATTGGCCTCATCTCCCCATGGTTGGGAGCTCCTTGTGGTCTTCCTGCTGTAATATTTCTTGGGGTGGTTTTCCTTGTGGTGGTGCTCCTATTCTCAGCGTTCTTGGCACAACACGGCCTCTGTTCCTGCCAAGGTACGGTCGTGGACTACCAACCTCGATGATCTAGTATGTGTCGTAGCCTGATAATGGGTTTGGGTTGCTCCTCATATATTTCCTTCTTCATGGGTTCTCTTAACTCAACAATTTGTTGGTCAACATATTCTTTAGAGTGGTCCATTGTTTCCCGAGATCATTTTCTAATCGATTATGTGAGGTCTAACTCACAAGGTTAGTGCATGAACTTCATGCTCACCGCACATTTCAGGATTTTGAATTCTTTTGGGACGTAGGGTCTTGTGTTATTCAAGGATAAATACAACTTGTTAGAAAAAAGTGGATGATGGAAGAGAGGAGAGGGAGAATGATGAAATTTCCACAAAGGAATTTGGAATAATGTAGTACTAGAGGATCAGGTTCCTCCGGAATTTGTTCGGTTCCTAGGCTTTTGGAGAAATGTTCTTACAGGGCTTGAACTCCAAAAAAAGATCCCCAAAGAGGAGCTCCCTTATATAATAAAATAATTGATGCATTATCATTTGCCCCCTCACATTGATGCTCTGCTAACAATTTTAATGTGGATGATATTAGTAGCCATCGGAGTCGTCGGACTGTCAGATATGATTGGCACGACAGCCGTCTCTGACACTTTTGAAAGACTTTTGTTCAAATTACCTAGCGTCATCCTTAATGAAGGATTGATCAGTGTTTCCGTCAGTTATACTGGTTTTTTCTGATAGTTGACTTTGTTATGGTGACTCTGATTCAACCTCCCTATCTGATGGACTAAGTTTAGCCACTCTGTTAAGTGGGCTCAGTTTACTACTTCACCAGGTCTTCAGCATGTGTATTTAGCTCTTCTCGGATCAACTTTCATTATATTTCAATATTTGTGTATACAATTGCTTATTTTCATGAACATATACATGTATTCCCAATTTTCCATTGAAAAATTGATGGCATTTTCAAGACTAATTAAGTTAAAATATACATATATTTCTTCTGTTCATTTATGCAATTTTGGCAGTAATATGTTTTACCTGTAGACAGCAGGAAAAGGGGAAGGTCGAAGAGAGAAGTTTATGAAAGAATTTGATATTGTTTTTGCAGATTTAGTTACACTCAACTGTCACAAACGAAGGTTTTATTTTGAACTCGCCCATCTTCTATACCCAAAAATTTATCCATAGCTGTTTTGTGAGATTGAATATCTTATTCTGGTATGAGTAACAAGAAATGTCATTTAATATGTTAAATGGTGTTCTTAACTTTGGTCAGTTTGTTGGACTTCTCTTTCTGATTTTTGAAGATTTGGTGAAGGGTAAAAATATATGGGAATTGGAGTGGATTTGGGATATATTACATATATTTATAAAACTAACTATATGGTTTAAAGGATGGAAAGCAACTTTGCAATTCTTTTTTTTTTTCTATTATCTTATGCGTTTTTTTTTTAAAATTTTTGTGGGGCTATTGAATTTATTTGACTCTACACCTATTTTTGTACCATCATAAGCATGGCTGCTAAAAAAGTTGGTTATTAGCAATCCACCCGTGCTCAATTAATTAAGTAGTTTTTATTTGAATCATTCATTAAGTATAAGAGTTGAACATATTTTTTAATTTCAAATTATAAATGAGCCGAATATGAACAATCTTTTATTCAATTATACTCAATTTGTTTAATTAATATACACGTTTAAATGGTGTAAGAAGGTTCGAGTCGAGCAAGAGCCACCCTTAACTTGAACTTGATTATTTTATCAAGCTTAGATCTACGAGTTTGAGTGTTGGTTTGTTTATTATAAAAGAGAAAATGATATTAAATTATAATATTTTTATAATAAAATGACAAATATCATGAGCTGTTAAAAGAAAGATAATAAAGAATCACTTCATATAAAATATAAAATATTATTTAAAAAATATTTTTAGCACTTTAAGGACAAATATTCAAATTTAATATATTTTGAATTTATTTTAAATTAATATTCTTTTAAAATATTTTTAGTACTTTATAAATAAAGTCCTTGAATTATTCGTACGTACACTAATAATTTAATAGTAATCATAAGAGAATTTTTTGGCACTAAAACATAATAATATTCACAAATGAATATTGAAATAAAAAATATATTAATAACATTCTGCCGGCAGAACTTCTTTCCTAATGAAATATTAATGGTGCTTAAACTACCATCCCAATGGCAAGAATTGTAATAACCTAAAATTTAAATAAAATAATAATAATAATAAAAGACGCAGACGATTGGTTCTATTTTTATTATATTAGTTATTGAATTAGGGAAAAGGAAGATTGTCGGACACCTTAAAGATTTTAATGTATGTTATATTTTTATTATATTAGTTAATAAATTTATTATTTTTGTGCGAGGGTATAATTAATTAATTAATTAATACGAAGTTTTATTGAATTAAAGCTCTAAATATAGAGATTTCAGCTTTGAAGGAAAGGGTCTGGTATTAATAATGGAGTTAATGGCCTAATTAGTTAAATTAATTATTGTTATTAAATTTATTTAGGTTGGAAGGGGTGAAGAATTCTATATATGTTCGGGAGTTGAGGAAGATAAAGAGGCCTAAAGCGAAAAGAGATTAACATTTTAATACTTCTTTTATATTTATAAGATTTTCTTTAGGATGTGATTCTTTTAGTTATATGCACTTTTAATTGATTTTGGTGTTAGTTAAAAGAAGTGAAGTGAAGTGAAGGAATATGCATTTTAAGAGGTTTTCTAGGTCAAAATGAGTAATTATTTTCTTATATGCATCAAATTTAAAGTTTACTACATAAATAATTTATTTAAAGCTTTACAATTATTTTATGTTTATATGCATGTTGTAGCTTAGGGGAAGGAAATGAAAGAGAAAAGAAAAAAAAAATAATGCTTAATGTCTTTAAAAGGATGTAATTTAAATCAAATTAAATGAAAATTAAATTTTTAAGTCATAAAAGATTATTTCTCAGATGGTACTGACAGAGGATGCAATGTATCAGTGCAAGGTAAAAGAAATGGTAGAGGTGAGCCTTCAGGTACAATTTGAGGGTATCTTCAGGTACATTTTTTAGGGTGCTTTCGGACACATTTTGAGGGTGGCTTCGGGCACATTTTCGATGATACATTCGGGTATGACGGTATTCCTATGATGACTATAAAAAAAATTATAATAGTAAAATACTTAGAGTGAAACACGAAGGGATAATTTTAAAGTTTTAATGAAATGTATTTTCTTCTGGACATTTATTGTATGTTAGATTATAATTACTCACTAAGTTATATTTATGAATATTTTTTTGAGGAGAATAAAAGTTATAGATTGATATGTTTGATATAAGAGATTTAGTTTATCAAAGAAGGAGCAATATTTGATAGAAGAGGTTTGGTCTGTCTGAGAAGGAGCACTATTGCTAAGTATTTTTATAATATTTTTTTAGTGTTTCTTTCAGATATTGATTTATTGTTCAATTATGAATTGAAACGTTGTTAGTGAATGATTTTAATTTTATTGCACTTGTGGATTAGTGACTTTTTTACATGTATTAGAAGCTTTAAAAATATCGATAGTTAGATGTTAATATTGTTAAACCGCAGTATCTGTCTTGGTTAATTCTAAGCACCGGATGGGTCGTAACAAAACTGATATCATAGCGATTAGGTTTGATCATGATCTAAAAGAGATCCATTAATATGATTATTTTAATTCTTAAGTAAAAATGATAAGGAATTCAATTTTATTAATTATAATCTCTTTTTGTGCTATTTCATAAATATGAAAAATCATGGGAAGAAGCTAGAGATGATACTGTACAAGTTGTTGCACCCTCTCAGGTTAATGTAAATGCAGATGCATTTACTGAGATGATTATAATAACACAGATGATTAAGAATTCTCAGACTTAGGTCAGTTCCAGTGGAGGAAGTTAGATTGATAAGTACTTAAAATTATTTCAGGATATGAGACCGCCTCTCTTATCCAAAGGAGGTTTGGTAGATGTTATAAAATGTTTGCTGAGAGTGGAGAAAATTCTGGCAAATTGTCTTGTCCTCCAGAGAAGATGGTTGCACTGGTCACATTTGCTTTAAAAGGAGAAGCAAAGAGTTGGTGGTGTGGACATTTATAGGAAAAATTTGGGGATAATTTTAAAAATATTAAATTGGTAAATAATTAAAGTGAAACGAGAAGGGATAATTTTAAAATTTTAATGAAATGAAAGCATTTTCTTATGATCATTCATGCATAATATGAAATAACATAAGAAATTTAATGCACATTAGATTGTAATTACTAAGTTACACTTACGGCTACAATTAATATTTTCTTTCAGGAGAAGAAGAATTATAAATTAATATATTTGATATGAGAGACTTGGTCTATCAAAGAGGGAACACTGTTACTAGGTATTTTTATGATGATAGTTTGTTCAGTTCTGGATTGAAATATTGTTGTGGATGATTTAAATTTTATTGCACGTGTGGATTAATGACTGTTTTATATATATTGGAA
>NEWO01000031.1:296758-315894 GCA_003013225.1 Phalaenopsis aphrodite
GTCGTGTTCTGCTCATTTTGGCTCGAATCATTTAAACAATAAATAGATAATATGTAAAAGTTAAAATAATGTTATTTTTATATGATATAAAAAATTTAGTTTGTATAAATATAACAAATAAAATTTGGGTATTAGATATGTAAGTACATATGAATTGGGTGACATGTATGTAAATGCTCCTAGAAATTTTATAAATCCTACATCGATTATATGTTTATCTTTATTTAGGTGTTAGATATGTAAATACATAAGAATTGGGTGGTATATATTTAAATGCCCATTGAAAATTCCCAAATCCTGCCCCACGGTGCGGCCATATCAGTGTAAATACATGAGAATTGAGTGGTATGTTTGAAAATGTCCCTGATTTCCCTGCCTTGCCCGACAGTGTAAATACAGGATAATTGGCTGGTATGTACATAAATGCCCCTGAATTTTTTCCGTCCGCCTGCACTCCTGCCTTCCGAAATTTTGGTTTTTTTTTCAGCTCTGCCATCTTAATTTAATCCCACATAAAAAATGACTCATTTTGTAGTGCTGGTTAACTGTTAAAATGGAGTATGCTTTGAAAACTATGGCGTGCTGTTGTAAAACAAAGCCTGATGGTTTTATTGAGCCAAACACAAGCCTACATCGAGCTTATTTCAAACATATCGAGCCGAACAAAAATAATTTATTCACAAGTTACTTCAAACAATTTGGGCCCAAAAAAAAAAAAATCTACAAACAAATAAATTTTGCTCGCTTATGTTCAGCTCATTTACATCCCTAGTTTTGATGGGACTCCATGAGGACAAATTAGAGCTGCCGAAGCTCAAGTCCCTCGCCCTTGCAATGGCTAAGGAAAGTTCTGAAGGATTGGAACTGTTGACAATGGTAATGCAAATGAGATGACATGATTTCCAGTGTTCAATTTGAATATGCATTTTGTTTAGAAAAAAAAAAAAAACTACAAGTAGAAGCTTGTAAATAAACTCATACCATACTTTTTATCATTTTAAAAAAATCCATATATCAAGAAACTGACAAAAAGCACGTCAAAAGTGAGCCATTGGCTATCTAAAAAATGGTTTCTGAAATAAATGAATATAATCAAAGAATTTTATTCGTTTTAATATAACACTTCAAAACAAAACGCAATTCAAATTTTAAAGATAATAATCTTTCCAGGCGGATTCAACTCTTAAAGCGACATGATGGAGCAAATTTAAAATGAATGCTTTGAAAAACATATAGAAAATATCCTGTTTGCGATCACTTTCTGTATTCTATTTTTGGCTTTGCTTTTAGTACATTTTATTTTTGTTTTGTTTTATGTTTTTTTGTTTTTAGAAAACACGTTGGTACTATTATTATCAATATATTTTTAAAAATAAAAAAAATATATAAAAAATGTTTGGTTGGGTATATTTTATTTTATTTTTTAAGAAAAAATTATACTTTCTGTAAAATGGTTGGGTCCACGTGCGCTCCAGTATTAATCTCTGTCGCCCATGGTATATACGATGTGTTCCTTGCTCCACCCAGCACGAAGAATTATCTGACGGCAGGCAAGGGTAGGTGGCGGGCGAACAGTGGCTAGAAGGGGATGATGGTGGTGCGTGGCGGCGACGACCGGCAGCGGCTGGTGTGGGCTGGCACCAAGCGGTCGCAGCAACCGCGATCGCGGGCAAAGGTCGACGACCGAACTGCTGCGGCAGCCGGCAGCCGGCATGCTGTGGATGGCAGCATCTGGCAGCCGGCGTGCTGCAGCAATGCTCCGAAAAACATGTTCTTAAAATAGCAAAAACAATTTCTGTATTTTTTATGTTTTGAAAACAAATCTCATGTGTTTTAAAAACAAAAAATGAATAAACAAGCACTATTACTAGGTTTTTTTCTGTTTTCCAAAAAAAAAAAAAAGAATTTAAAGTGATTCCAAATAGGGCCTTAGCTAACACCTATGCGTCCTGTTGTTGAATGTGAACCAATGGCTGTTCTGTAACAAAACAACACCATGCAGGTTCCACTATACAATAATAACAGCAATACATATATTATGTCTCTTCATGGTAAATATCTAGAAAAAGGTGTCCGTAATAAAATGCTGAGCACTAGCAAACTAAGAAAACTTCAGCTAAAAATTCTTACATTTGGCTGAGGGAAAAAATTTGTTCTTTCAACTTTGCAGATGTATTCAGCATCTGCATATTTAATGAAATTCAAAGCCCTGAGAACATAAGAGCTATATATTTATCATGTGAAGGATTCATACGGATAAACAACGCTAAAAAAAATTAAGAGCAAATAACAAAGCAAGCTTATCATATATTTTTTGCTCCAAGTGATCATCTAAGGCTAAGATTTTCTTTAGTTCAATGCTTGGGAATTAGCTTACCAATTATTGAATCAATCATAAAAATTAAAAAAAGAGGACTTCAATGACATGATCATTGACGGGCTGAAACGGAGTATGCAAGTATAACTTTTGCTCAAATAATATAATATGAGCAAGATATCATTACCTCGCGGACGACAAGAAAATCTTAGAATAAACTAACAACCAATACATATGAACGTAATTTCCATTCAACAATTTTAACACACAACTTAATATAAAGTCAAATCCTAACTAACGGTCTTCTCTGTCTTCTTTCACGCCATTGGCAGTCTACCTACGTCCCTCCACTGGTACTATTAGTTGTAGGGTCACTAACCATTAGCTCATCACAATTATTTCTCGCAACCATCTGCTTGCTTCTGTACAGCTTCAATTTTACACTATCTTTTTAGCATATGTATGGTTGTAAGTGGATATTTCATTTCATGGTTTTTAAAAGATTATCGTAAGTACGATGGAACTCATGGCATAAGCTCTCTTGTTTTTTTATTTAACCTCTCCTTGCTTTGAAAGAGGTTTAATTTGTCACATCGCCCAAAAACAGCATCAACATAATAGTTGAAAAATAATAAAGAAATGCTGCTACCAGACTAATATAGGTAAAAGTTATAAATTAACCTTATGTACGTAGATTTTTTAGGTAAATATACGGTTGTAAAATTTTATGGTTATCATGTTGCTAGGGAAGTAGCAAGTGCAATTTCTTGTCAAGGCTTATAACAATAAATCTGTTAGCTGCAGTAAATAATCATCGATCATTATTCTTAATTAGTCACCATTAGTATGGCAACAGTTTAGAACTTTCTCCAATGCTGAAAAATAGTATAGGTCAAAGCCTACAGGCAGGCTCTATCATCACTACATAAAAATATGGAAAACATTGCATCGAGAAGATTTCAAACCTGAGTAGAAATTTACAAACAAGTTAATAGGCCTATAGTCTGAGGAGTGTAATTGGAATTTTGTCAACCGCAAAGCAGTCTCATCCTAGAGAAATAACACAGAAGATCTTTAACAATAATCACTTGATGGAAAGGAGTTGCTGTATGTAAATTAATCTGATGCCCTAATTTTACATCAGCAAAGAAAATGGAAGTTTAACAGCTAGATGCCAATCGTTTTTTTTGAATTGAATAAAAATATTGATAATGGATAGTTCTGCAAGAACCTCAAACATGATTTGGTAATGAACTACGTAAATAATTGGCAATTTTTCTTGTGATCGTAGAAAAGTAGAATCACTTGTTTCAGACTTCTGCAGAAACTATCCATCGACAATATAATCCATTAACATTCATTTAGTTGAACAAGCAGAACAAATAACTTCTGGTTAAGATGAAAGGTGGCAATCCAAACCTGAAGTAAAATGATAACATCAGAAAACAGGTCACCCATTGGAAGAAGTTGTTTCACGACAGCAGTGCTTATATTGAAAGGAAGGTTGGACACAACCTGACAATTGCAAGTAAATTGCTTATCGCAACTCATTTGTAACCTTCAAGTCGTTCATTAAATAAATAAACAAGTATTGGTTCATCCAAATTTCACAATATTCTAGAATAGAAATGATATTTATGTGAGGAACGCAGAAAAGAATCACCTGCAAAAGCTAAATCCTCTTATTTTGATGAAAAACGATATAAAAAAGTTCTTCAGAGCCTTAAAAAAAAATTAGTTTTACCCTCCACAGACAAAAAAAAATTATTCATATTGGCCAAACTTATTAAGTCATTCAAGCCAAACTGAAAATGGCCTTGGAGTAAAGATGGCGTCCAGTAACTTACTAAATCATCCAAGCAAAACAGAAAATAGGCGTGGAGAAAAGAGACCAAATTTGTAAGTTTGTCTTCAAATTTGGACACAACTCACTGAACTCAGCTGCAAATATTTATCAGAACAAGGGTAACATGTCCTTATGATATATACTCTAGCAAGAATTCATGCAGAAAAGCAAAATATATTAAAAACATAACAAGGCACAAAAAATAGTGATTTCTTTTAATAAGAAGAGTCCATGCAATTCATACTAAACAAAATGAACACGGTTAATCAAAACGAACGCGGTTAATTAAAACAAATATGGATAAGCATTTCTTAACCATTTTGGAAAAGGATAATAGAAACAATAATTACTTATGTTATAAACTAATGCAAAAACAGTCAACTTAGATATTAAAAACATAACAAGGCACAAAAAATAGTGATTTCTAAAGTAGATGTATAAAAATGAAACTTTGGATCCAAATTAGGTACTTAAAAGCTTTGAAGAATTATAGATGATATTGGAGAAATTTGATTAACAGATTTAGTTAATTTGAGCATGTGAAATAGAAGGTAAAATATGAACCAAAAAGAGTAGATAAAATAAAAATTAAAGAATATCCACATGAATTTTACTGTATGATCAAGTTACATGATTATTGATCCGTGAGTAAGAAGGAAACATTTGCATGTCAAAAATATGTTGAGAATATTAAAAATATGCATGATACAGCATTAACCAATATCAACAGTAGTTGTGGCCAAAAAATTCCCAATCATTGTGGATTTACATCAAAGATCGGCATCAAGTCTAAAACAATTTTGTATTGGTTATGGAGATCTTAACAAAGAATATTGAAGTGAGAAGCCTCAGTATATGCCTTCCTGCATATGAAGTTCTAATCAGAAAGAGAAATTTAGAATATTGATAAGATAAAGAACATAGATTAAATGATATAATATTTTAGTTGAATTGATATTATCAATTGTCATTCAATATAAATTAAAAATCAAGTAATAAATTAATGTGATCATTATAAAAGAATAAACATATCATTTAAGCAAAAAACTTTTAGAGTTAATGTTTGGTGGACAAAGTAAAAAAAAAACCTTGGTCATACTATATAATAGGAAAATATCATGGGGACTTCACAGAAAAACTTTATAAGACATCAACTAGGCCAAGTATGTTCTATAGATCTAGGTTTTGAGCATCGAAGAAGTCATTAGTGGATGATTTGATCATGGAAAAATGGAAACGTCAAAATGAATGAGTGAAAAGACTAAGAAGGATGGATTAAAAAAATATCTACTAGAAATGTGATGAGAGTATAATTATTGAAAAAGAAGGTAAAGGAAAATAAATTGAAATGATTCGGACACATACAACAAAGGGTAAAGCATACAACAATAAGATAAGTTGATAAGACTAATGTTAAAGGATTAGAAAAGAAATGATAGACTGAAAATAACATGAATAGAAATTAGAAAAAAAGATTCGCAGAAAATATATTTAACAACTCATGAAATGCTAAACAAGAATGAATGAACATCAAGGGTTCATAAAGTCAATGAATAAGGCTTCCACCAAAGCAGGGACTAAGATAGTGGTATATGCAGAGGGTCTTACCTTTACATTGCAAAGGCCTTATTTCATTGACTTGAACAAATAACTTTCAAGTCACGATGGAGGCAACAAACTACTAGTGCAAGCTTATCGACTTGCATAGCAAGGATATAAACTGTTAAGTATGGAAGTTAAGAAGGGTCCAGAGTGTTCTTAATAGCACAGTGAAATGCAATATTTAAGTGAAGCAAAATACATTAAACAGTTACTGCAATCAGCAGCTCCAGAAAAGAATAAGTATGCTCACGAGCGAATATGCACCTATGCTACTGCAGATTGAAGCGCTAAAGACTACTTCAAGACTTCAATTATACAACTGTTGTTGACAATAAAGATGAAGCTGTTGCATGAATTAATAAATTTCTTCATTTTTAATTAATCCTTTTGCACCATGCTTTTACATCAGTTGATGTGCTGCTTATCTCAGTTTTAACTTGTTTTTCATAATCTTTTGAAGTTTTTATTTAAACTTCGGATAAAACTATCCGGATAACAATACAAACAAAGTCATTAAAAAATAGAATGTTCAGGTGAGTCGCAAATTTTTTAGTTCTCTATCATGCTTTCCGACCTATACAATATTTAAATTTCATTTTTTTCTATTAGACGTAATCTTGCCCATCCACACTCTTATACTCTCTCAATCTTTCCCTTTCTCCCTATGGAATTATGTGTTTCTTATTTAAATTTATTCCCATTTATTTCTCTATTAATATGTTGTAGTTCTTTCCTAATATATTTGTTGTAACTTTGGTAAGTTGTAATTGTAGGAATTATGCTTGCCCTAAATTTTACTCTCTATATAATGAGAGGAGTTGTAATTTTAAGATTAAGGAATAAGAGAATTTTCTCTCTCACGATTTCCTTCAAGGTATCAGACCATTTATTCTTTCAATTTTTTTATCGTTGGGTTTGATTGTGGTTGCCTTCCTTGTGTTCAAACGATTTGATCGTTGCTGCCTCCCCAGCATTTTTGTCGTTAGGATCATTCGAACGCATGTCGTTTCCTTCCCCTAGTTCGAATGACTCTGTCACTGCCTCTACCTGATAGACTCAGTTTCGCGAGCGGATCGAATCATCTCAAGTTCGTCGATTGTGGAATGGTTGACTAGCTGATTAGGAAGCCCTGCATCCACACATTTACAGCTCTTCTACCAGCATCCATTGCTGTATTTCCGGCATCCCTCAATTATCGGCCCGCCACTACCATCTTCTCTCTGGTGACTTCCCAGAGGCCCTCCATTGGAATCCTCCATCCAGCAACAATATTTCCTGCAAATTATCCCTCCGACGAGAAGCAATTAGTTTGTTTTTTTTTCTAGCCTAAAACGTGCAAATGTTTGATGATAAAGTATGGATCTTATGGAATGATGATGTCGGACCCTACCTCGGAGGTTAGTTAATTCCGACTCAGATTCCAGGAATTTTGTCCAACTAGCCCCGGAACTCTCTACCTTTATCACAACCCATAAACCCAACGACCATAAACTTCCTTCAATGGTCTCAATTTGTGTTTATGTACATTTGTGGAAAAGTTAGATAGAAAAATCTCACGGGAGAGGGCACAGAGCACATTTCATGAGTTCATTGATCCTTAACATCACTCATGAAAGATCCAGGATCATGTGATCATGCTTGGTTGATCAACCCTATGACCATCGAAGTTGGGGAAAATTTCTAACTTTATAGGACATCACAGAAGATTTGAGCAGCTCATAATACTTATTCTAGAACAGAAAATAATGCATAATTGTTTTAGATTGAAACAACATCGCAAAAGCTTCGACAAGGAGAGTTAACTGTTACTCAATACTTTAACACACTATCCAATTACTAGTTACAATTAGACATGTATAATAAATATGTATAAAAGTGTCCATAAGGTGCCATTTTGTATAAAACAATAATGGAGAAGAAGATGATGATCGAGTTCTTATTGGGTCTAAATAAGACCTAATGTGAGGTAAGAGGATGAATCATGAGGATGAAGCCTCTCCCTACCACTACGGAAGCCTTTGTTGAAGTCCAAAGAGAAGAAAGCAAGAAGAAGCTCATAATAGCAGGTAGTGTGGATTCATCTAGCACTAAAAGCTTTACTTTGCATTCACACAACCCTTATAACAAGTCAAAGACAAAGAGTAATCGTCCCTAGTGTGAACATTGCAAGAAACCTGGTCACATAAGGAAGAAGTGTTGGAAACTACATGAAAAATCTACAGATTGGAAATCGGGGTAATGAAGAAAGCCCAAAACCGTAAAACCTATGCTACTACCACTTCTACAGTGTCAGCTAAACCTACTCTTTTCACTAAGGAATAACTGGAGGTGTTGAAGAAATTTCACGATTATATGGGATGGTAAGCTTTGTCTACTCGCCCCTGACCAATATTATTCTGTCAGCACAGCGGTTAATAAACTAATCATCACAATTGTCTGGGATAGTAGAAAAACATCGATACGCGCGGGTACAGTGGCGTCCCAGTTTGTATTATTAGAGGGTGAATTCCTCTAAACATACACATACAAACATTCAAATATAAGTTATTCATTCTTGAATACCATGTATCTACTAATGAATAAGTACAAGTTTACAAGGATCGAAATGACATGCACTAGTCTAATAGTCACACATAAATTATTATGCAACAGATTATACATGATTGTTTTCTAAAAGTCATGTAATGATACACTATATGATTTTTACTTGAAGCTACAAATCATGCAATAACTTAATATATATGCACCCCTTCTACAATTTAATGTCATTTAATGATCTAATAATCTTATATAAAATTCATATTTAATATGCTCATTTTCCTATCTACCAATAAGAAGAAGTTACTATGATCTAAATTTCATTGAAAAAAAATATAAATAAAGCATCAATAAAACCAAACATATATTTTGAAATAAAACTAATTATTGAAATTTAAAAATGCAATTACTCATCTCAATTATTAAGAGACATCTTTAATAATTTAATCCTCTACTTAACTTCCTTGCTAGTCTTTTACCAGTTCATTTTCACGAAATCAAAATCCTAAAATATTTTCAAAATGTACTTTATTTTAGGTATTTACATATCTCCTAAGTTAAAAGACACAAGCCACAATTGTAGAATTTACCTCACTTCTTCTAATAAGGCCCAAAACTCTTCAATATCAAAACTCAATTACTCCTTCCAATTCAAATCACTCGTTTTGTCTAATCATGATTAATATTCACATAATGACAATTAAAATATTAAAATAAGAAAATTAAAAGGATGTAAATCTTACCTCTATCTTCACCGTCGACAATCTTCCTAGCTCCAAACCAAATAAAATTTGTTTTTCATCACTATTAATAATATCTTAATACACAACATATATTAAATTCATTAATTAAAATAAAAAAATTTAATATATTAAATTCTATTATTTAAAATAAATAAAACCTAACTCTATCTTTAATAAACACATCGGCCTATGTAGCTCAAACGAGAGCCTTCCCGCATGAACACAGTGCAAGAAGTCGCTCCTTCCCGCGTGAAGGCTCGACTCCCTCTCTTCTCCCTCATAAAGGCGGCGTAGAAACTCCTCCCGCAAGCCGTCTCCTCTAGTTTCGATGCCCTACCCCTTCTTCTCCCTCGCACATGCAGCGTCAAAGCTTCTCCTGCAAACAATGATGCTCTTCTCGCTTTGCAGGTCGCGACTTCTCCTTCAAACTCTTCTTCCTCTTCTTCTTCTCAGCTCGACCTTCCTCCTTTAACAAAACTGAATCCTAGCACTTTTCTCTGCTCCTCTTCAACCAACGGCTAGAGCATAGGCTTCCTTCTCATTGAACGATGTCGAACCTAAGCACAAGCCACTCATTCCTTCGCAACGGTTGATCTTCTCGTTCAGCTTATGTTCTCATCGGTAAATCTTCCTCTTCCCCTTTTGTGGATGCTTTCCTTCATTACTTTCATCTCACATTGATTCGTCTCCTTCAATTCAAAAGAATATGCAGCTCTTTAATTCGTAATGAAAGGATGCTTCTGTTCAATTATTAACATAATTTCGTTTATTTAATTATATTTATATTTTTTGTCGGTTATTACAATTATCCCAATTTATAAAAATTTATGAACTTCATCACAACTAAACATCATGCATCTCAAACTTGAACTATACACAAATTTTTAAGAAAGTTTAATTTTTTGTTAAATGATAACAAAAGTAGACATGATAACTTACCCGACCACAAATATGCAGTTATTTAGTTTCAATGTCAAAAACTTGACCCGGTTTCCTTAGGTCGTTAATGTGCAAAATGAATATGTTATAGAATTTAGAATTTGATTTATATTTCACACATTAGGGGTTTTACGCAAGTGCATATATCGTTCAAGAAATATAGGATTTTCTTTTAAAACCCAGAGTATCGATCCCACAAAGAAGCGATGTAAAAAATCACTTAGGATAAGTTCTAGTCTACTACTGTCAGGTCTTAGTTTGGAATGTCGATTAAGGATGTTTTTCCAACAACTACTCCTAAATACAAACCTAAATCTAAAGATAAACCTAAGTAGATAAATTGATGTGGTGAATTTTGAGATGTAAAAACTGTCGTTATCTTGCGGCAACTTAGAAAAGGTGCAGGAATAAAATACTTAAAATTTAATGTGGTCACTGACAATAGGAGCAAACATATTTTTTACACTCGTCCGAGTGCATAAAAAACATTAGGTAACCTAGAATTGATTCCTTAAAGCAACTGGATTGCACAGCGGTACTCTAGCCTGTCACGCTAAAGTCTTATACTCCAATAGCCCTATAATTGGCTCAATCTCAAGTTTAAGGTACGAAACCCTAGATTAAATTGATAAGAATCTAATCTGTCACCCTAGAAACACCAATTTCGCCCACCAACGAATATCTCCCTAACATTACATTGAATCGCTGGACTACTTATCCTTCACCCAGAAATTCAATGTGGTAACACTTAGTTGAGAATTACACCACCCTTCCGGATTTAACGCAATTACAACAAATTTTAACACTACAACAGGCCTAAATTGCAATGTAAATGAAGTTCAAATGAAATACGATCACATTTATGAAATAAGAGTATTTCTAAGCAAATCTAAATTCCTAAACATTTACCTTAATAAACCCATCGGCCTATGAAGCTCGAACGAGAGCTCTCTCACATGAACACAGTGCAAGAAGTCTCTCCTTCCCCAACATAGACTCAACTCCCTCTTTTCTCCCTCACACAAGTGGTGTCGAAACTCGTCCCGCAAGTCGTTCCCTCTAGTTTTGATGCTCAGCCTCTTCTTCTCCCTTGCACAGGTAGTGTCGAAGCTTCTATCACAAACGATGATGGTATTCTCATTTCGCAAGCTGCGTCTTTTCCTCTAAACTCTTTTCCTCTTCTTCTTCTTGGCTTGACCTTCCTCCTCTCAGCAATGTTGCATCTTAACTCTTCTCTGCTCCTCTTCAACCTACGGCTAGGGCATAGGCTTCCTTCTCATTGAACGATGTCGAACCTAAGCATGAGCCACTCCTTCCTTCGCAGGGGTTGGTATTCTCACTCGGCTTTGTTTCTCACTAGTAAATCTTCCTCTTCCCCTTTTACCACTACTTATCCTTCTTTACTTTCATCTCTCGTTTTGATTTGTCTCGTTCAATTCAAAGGGATATACGAAAGGAAGCTTCTGTTCGATTATTAACATATTTTCATTTATTTATTTATTTTATTAATTTATTTTATTTTTTATTCCAGACATTACAACTCTTATGGATTTTAATAAGAAAATTACAGTCATGGGGGAAAGGAGATTAATGGAAAAATATAGATACCAGAGATTGGTGGGTAAGCTTTTATAATTGTCGCACATTATACATGATATTGCATACTCTGTCGGCATAGTTAGTCGACATATGAACAATCAAAATGAAGAAGATTTGGAGATTTTATGCATAATATTCGAATTTTCTAAGAAGACCCCTGACAGAGGTTTTTTGTTTAAGAAATATGATAACAGGAATGTAGAGTTTTACACTCATTCTTGTTGGGCAGGAGAAATTACGGACAAAAGATCCACATATGGGTATTTTTCCTATGTCTGGGGAAATCTTGTCACACAGAATAACAAGAAGCAAGTAGTGGTCTCAAGAAGCAATGCAAATTTTGAGTGCTATACACTTGCTTTGGAAATTTGTGAAGGTATGTGGATTCAAAGGATGCTAAAAGAACTGGGATACTTTTGGAAATTTGTGAAATTATATGGATTCAAAGGATACTAAAAGAGCTGGGATACTCCATAGTTAATCTCATAAAGATGTTCCGTGACAACCAAGCTTCCATTAGTATTGCAAAGAATCGCGTATATCATTGCAAGACCAAACACATTGAAATTGATGGAAATTTTATCTTTGAGAAGGTCAAATGAGGTTATTCACTTAATACATATTCTGAATCATCTGCAAGTTCTTTATATCTTCACGAAATCTCTACCTCTAAGCAGTTTCATGGATTTAAACACCAAGTTGAGTCTCTACAACATCTATGACCCAGCTTGAGGGAGAGTGTGGAATTATGTGTTTTCCATTTAGATTTATTCTCATTTATTTCTATATTATCATTTTGTAGTTCTTTCTTTTGTATTTGTTTTATTGTAAGTTATAATTGTAGGAATTATATTTGCCATAGAGTTTACTCTCTATATAATGAGAGAAGTTGTCATTTAAAGATTAAAGAAAAAGAGAAATTTCACCCACGTTTTCCTTCACTCCCCAAATCAAGAGCTCGTATCTCCCATAGTTTCTCCCTTCAGCAAAACACCCAGGTTTAGCTCCTCTAAATTCAGCGTAAATATGACAATGGAAAAGCCCTCAGAATATCATATCAAAGCCATGTATCAAGACGTGCGCTTGAGTTTCTTGATAGCTTAAAATTCATATATGACAAGACATGGACGGTAGCAGACAGTTTTACCATTATCTGCATGGTTGAAGTCGTAATAGGGCATGTAAGAGATGACTAGGTACTATAACGTGTGTAAAATAGCAACTTTGCAGCAAAAACAAGTCATTATCTAGATTTCATGATGGTTCAAGTACACAATACTAGAGTTTTAGGTTCAAGATACCATGAACATTCCTTAAGAAAACAATCTGTTTAATTTTCTCATTTCATGCACCAAACCCATGTCAGGTAGAAGATTGTGGTGCATACTAAGCAGTAAAATCACTGTGGCTTGGTGTTTAAAACTTTAATTGATTTGAAAATTTTATTCAGCAAAAGAACAGTCAAATGTGATTTGAAGCTGTAAGAAAAAAATGTCCCAAAGTATACTCCAAGAGGAAAAAAGAAATCCGAGCATGCTAAATTGTCACGTTTGCTACCTTTGCATATTTCACCACTCCTCGTGTGTCCACTGTTTCCAACAAAGAGCTAACATAAGAGCGGAAGTGGCACCTAGTAATGTCTTCTTGCAGAACCTATATAAATAAATTTAAGCAAGATTTGATCAGCTAAAATGTGTGAAGAAATATAGATAAGGGCATTATCATATTTCATGAGTTTACGAAACAAATCCAGTGATTAGCATGCCTAACTCTATGTGTGGGCGGTTGTGGCTCAGTCAATACAAATAAATAGTAATTGAAAAAGGTAAATATTTATAGAAATCTTTCATTAAAAGTATTAAATATCATAATTGTTGCATGAAGCTAAGAAGACAAATATTAGGAAATCTTGGAGAGAATGAACAAAGAGTCAAATCAAAAACCTGTTATGAGCGCATGATTCTTTTCTCTCCGAGCAACCATTGGAGCGCCGACATAATGTTGCCACTGAATTAGTCAGAATGATGATGGTAATATTTGGGGAATCAAAAGCGGTGGTCATATATGTCAAAACCAAAAATGGAAGGAGGGCAATGACATGATTAAACATATCTCCCAACCGAATTAGCATGAAAGATAATGTCTCTAGGTGGCCTCAACACTAATAGCAATCATGAACAAGACAGAATGTAATGACATCAACGACACTGCTAAATGGAAGCAACAAGTGTCCCATGCCAACCTCAACAATGAGCTGTGTCACATTGTCAACTAGTAGCACTAGGGGTCAACAAAAATCAATAGCACATTAGCGACAAAGAGTTCTGTCACAAAGTTAGTAGCATCATGCGTGAGAAACTAGTGACAACATGTATTAAATGAATGGTTACATGTCAACATGCAGAGGCCAAGAACATTCTCCAAAGCACTGAAGATTATAAAATTTCTCTCTAACAAATGAAATAGCAGCCATCCAATCATCATAAATTATATAACTTGAATCATATTGGTCTTACACCTGAATCATCTGCCCGCCCAAAAAAGAGTTGATGGCAGCAACTGTGGCCAACATCATTTCCATTTAACAATCTAAGCATACTAAGTTGTTGGTGTCAACATTATATTTCAATAAAGGTGATAGTTTGAAGGTTTAAAAAAAAATAAATAAAGAAAAAAAGAAGGATTTTCACCACACTACATATGCCCAATGGAAACCAGTGGTTAATATCCATGAGATTGTCAAGGAATTTTTCCACTCCCCCAAGAAGTGCATTAAAAGATGGCAAGCCCATGAAATACCGAGTTTAAAAGGCTTAGCAACTCAAAGATGATCCACTTCCAAAAAGAATAAAAGCCAATATGGGCATACTAGCTATAATAGATGTCATTTTTGTGCTCCTGCTTGGCGGCCAATTGAGACTGTGGGGATTGGTCACTGCAAACAATAGTGACACCAATATTTCCATGCATATCTACCCCTCAAGAAGAAGATGGCCATATTAGAATGGGTCGACCTTAGCCATCTCATGCTCATTTAGGTTCCAATTCAATTTGTTTGAGTGTTCGTAGACTTGATATGATGTTATGGGATTCTCCTAAGGCTAAATCATGTTGAACTAGTTTGAGCATTAATTTAATCAAGCTAAGAAAACAAGAATCAAGTTTGGCCTTTCTAGCACCATAGTATATCCTTCTAGTCAGAACTACATCAATTATAAATACTCCATGAACATCAATGCAGACATCCCATTAGACAAAGAATTGAGTCAATTCTCGTCAAAATTACAAACATTTATTGATTATTATTTTTTTTAACTTTGATTTTGTATTCAAACAAAATTATATGTGATTCCTAATAATTCCATATGTAGGAATAATGAAACAAAAGTAAAATTTGAAGCATACCACAATCAACAATTTGAATAGATTATAGTGGGCCAAAATAACTAAAAAATAAGCATAGAAGAACAAAGGTAAGGGTTAATAAGAGCAGCCTTTATGTCCAAGTTGTAGGTTGAGCTAGCCGCTCGCCATTGGAATTATCATAATAGCCCCTACAGGCATCCCCCATCTGAGCAAAAAGAGGAGAATTTAAACTCCCAACCCCTCCCCCCTAGGAAGGCCAATAAGTTTGTCTTCTTTTCAATTTGACTCATCTCACCTTCTCCGCTAACTTTGACACAAATAGATCCAATTGATATTGTGGCTTTAGCCAAATGAATATTACTAACGATACAAAATTTTCAAATAAATACAACAAGAACTGTGGTTTGTATGCTAGAAGGTTTGTAGAGGTGCAATGTGTTGGCAAATAGCGCAAAAAGAATAGTACTTCCCAGTAAGAATTAAAATAGGAGGAGGCAGTTCTTCAAATCCTTTGACAAAGATCTTAAAAAGATGCTCTTGTAGTACATGTTTGGAAGAAATTTAAGAGATTTTTATTTTAAAGTCTTCTCTTCACTATTTCCCTCGAGGATTTTGCATGCACCTTCCCTTGTCATTCTCATAACTACTTATTATTAAGTATTTCATTTATCACTAGCATGACAACTTTATACGTTAAAACATAAAATAACAATGAGCATTTTGGCCAATTTAAAATTTCTTAATAAACAGCGCATAGGTTGAAATAAGAATGTGAGCTCCTTGTGCCTTCATAAATTTTAAATTGAATAAAAAGGTAAGGAATTCATTTAGTAGAGTACCAATCATGAAATCTTAAAAGTAAGGGCCCTTTATAGCAAGCTTATATTGGCATTTCGACTAAAATAAATCTTCAAAAGAAGCAAAGACATGAATGCACAAATGCACAAATGCGGTTTCTTTAAAGGCATTGTGCTAGACCCGTATGTAATCAACTTGACCCAAGTTTACACATCCAAGCACAGCGCGAAAAGCTATTCAGTGAGCGGATTAAGTAGCAGCCTATTAAGGTCTAAAAAGCATCCAATAGCACCTATCATATAAGGCAGCAAATCATTGGCTAGCATGGCTAGGGGACAAGAAGATGACCAGAAAAGAGAGACAATAAAAAAAACTTCCAGCCCATTGGAAACGAACTTGTCAATTTCAAAGAGAGATAAGCAAAAGAAAAAGGCTACAAAGGACTGGAAGATGAGGAAGAGAGAAAAGAACGTGGGAAATTAACAAGAGGATAAAGTGGACAAAAAAATTTAAAACGTTGCAGAAAACTCAAAAAAAAAATAATGTCGCATCACTTTCTATTTATAATTTTTTTATAGTGATTGTGGCTAGAATGATTAAGTGCAAAAAAATCTAAAAAAAGAAAATCAAACAGCCAAGAGAGGTTGACTTACCCTTTCTCCGGTCAAAAGTAGTTTCAATAAACTACTTTTTGGCAGGTGATTTCTCATTTATAAATATTAATTTTTTTAGTCACTAAAATACTTAGTTAATTAATTACATAATATTCTGATCAAATTTTATGATGAATCATGCCCTGTGAAAAGTTTTCATCGTGTTGGCATTGTGTGTGTAAAGTTCTTTCATCTTAGAAGCATTATTTCATATGTTTCTTTTTCATATCAATGATGATAGAAGATTTATCTTGACCAATTTTCACTTCTACCCATGTTAGCTTAAACTTAACTCTTTCTTACCTAATACATGTTCAAACTCAGCAAACAAAATAAACGTTACCGTGAGTTGATCCGAGCACCCAAACCTTTCCTTCACAATCAAAGCCATATGTGGATCCTGGAATAATAGAACGAAGGGTGAAATTGATTTATTGCGTAGAATAACCATTCTAAACTAAAATATGAACACCAAATCCAACACAATTAACATGGAAAGCTATACAATTGTGATTTAATCGTACTAAACGATGAATGTTTCGTGAATTTGTAACATAAATCATGTTCAAGATCTGCAAACAGCATTTCTACGGGTACGATGAAGTTTAACAAAAAAGAAGAAGAAGAAGAAGAAGCATAGACCTTCTCGACTGCAACTACAGTGGCGCCAGCATTAATCAAGACGTTCGTCAGAGATCCAGTTCCAGGCCCTATCTCCAGAACCACATCTCCTTCTGCGACTCCTGCTACGCCGGAGAGCTGTTCATTAATGCTGGAATTTAACATATAATGCTGAAATTCCAGCAGTGAAAAACAACCGGCATTAGAAATTCATCCTGATTTCTATAGTTTCTTTCAATAACAATAGACATGGAGGAGTGGGTTTCGCGCCTGTCCGAGAGATTTTCTTGGGACAATACGACTTCTTGAATTGAGGGCTTTGAGGGTTGAATGGTAGTCATCTTCGCCTCTTTGCCCGCTCTTCACAGCCTGAATGATGAGACAAATGCGTCGACGACGCCATTGATGCGCATTCGAGCGCTGCGGTGGAGGACTGAGAGGGAGGAAGAGCGCAACGGTGCTCATCATCGTGAGGCACAGCAGCGCTATGCAGCCATGGCCAAGGGCAGCTTCGGAGCAAGTGGTATTTATCTCAATTAGTAAATTTGATTAAATTCTAAAAATAATTGATAAATTATTCTGCTGCTTACTTTATTATTTATGAACTTATATGGATAATGCATCTTATTTTATTTATTTTACTTAAATTGGCGTAAATTAAACTAATTAAATCATAGTCAATTTAATACTATATCTCAACTATTGCGTAATTAATTATTTATTGAATTTATTATATAATAATTTATATTTTTAATATTTAAATAGAAAATTTAAAGTAATATAAATTAAAAAAAATTAATTAAATAATGTTACAAAACGATTTCATTGCTACATACAAAGACATGGCTTGTTACTCATGAATATAAATAAAAATACAAAACTGTTAATATTGAGATGTCTAGCATTGTAGTTAAGCCTTCTAAAAGTTGTTTACTCCTTACATAATCTTTTAATTTCAGCAACATGTTATGCAACTAAATTTTTTCAGCATCTTTCTTCGTGGATAGCTTGAGGGAACTATGCACGACTCAACCACAAATTTCTAAAGATTATCATATGTTGAATCATGTTTCTCTACTAAAGAAAGCAATATATGATCTTAAACAAGCTCTATATTAATGACATGTTGAGAACCTTCCAAACAATTCTCAATGTTACAACGGAATAGGATCACATGATTCAAGAAAACAAAAACAATAAATTTAAACCAGAAGCACAACAAAGAAACAACAAGAAAAGAAAACAAGAATTTTATGTGAAAAACCCCGAGAACGAGAAAAAATCACAGAGTCACACCATCACAATTTTCACTATGAATTTTTTAGAGTTTTACAAAGCATTCACACAAGTTTCTTCTTCACACTCAAACGAAGAAACTTAGAGTGCACCACTCCACATGCTTTACTATTGATCCGACGAAGAAACGCACATCGAAAACATCAGAATCCTTCTCACCAACACTTCTTACCTTCACCAAGACTTTGTTGATGACCAAATAGTAAAAGTTACGTTCCAAGTTACACATAAACCGCTCGAAGTCATGACATGAATATCGGTTCTCGTGAAAACTGCTCCGAGTGTCGAGGTGTCCAGTTTTGGGCGTTTGGGCTCTCATTTCTCTGGAAGCAGGCACCTAAGTGAAACCTCATGTACCACAACCTTGCGACCTATTTCAAGCCATAGAAGCTCTTCTTTAATCTGTAGACAAAACATTATGTTTGAAACATTGTAAGCTTATGGTCGCACCATGTATAACTCCTCGTTCAGGTCTCCATGTAAAAAAGCTATTTGCACATGCATTTGCTCCAAATGTAGATCTTTCATTGCTACCAAATTCAATATAACCTTGGCAATCTTCATCTTCACCACTTGATAGAAGATCTCTGCATAATCCGCTAATTCCTTCTATTGAACCCTTCACAAAAAGTCTTTTCTTATAGCACTTGCTACAATGTGACTCCTCTTTCAGCCTGCAGACCACTTTTTTTGCAGTGCTCTTTTGTCATTTTGTAGTACATGTTGACCTCATTTTTTGGTGAGGTCCGTTTCTCTCTAGAGTCTAAGATCTAATAATAAGACTTCTCTACTGACTCTCCTAGAGAACTCTAATTAGG